>JARBWK010000033.1:341500-394000 GCA_030556195.1 Anolis apletophallus
CAAAGTGGTCCCTGGTCAAAGTGAACCCTGGTCAAGTGGTCCCTGATCAAAGTGGTCACTGGTCAAGTGGTCCCTGGTCAAGTGGTCCCTGGTCAAAGTGGTCCCTGGTCAAAGTGGTCCCTGGTCAAAGTGGTCCCTGGTCAAAGTGGTCCCTGGTCAAAGTGGTTCCCTGGTCAAAGTGGTCCCTGGTCAAAGTGGTCCCTGGTCAAAGTGGTCCCTGGTCAAAGTGGTCCCTGGTCAAGTGGTCCCTGGTCAAGTGGTCCCTGGTCAAAGTGGTCCCTGGTCAAAGTGGTCCCTGGTCAAAGTGGTCCCTGATCAAAGTGGTCCCTGATCAAAGTGGTCCCTGGTCAAGTGGTCCCTGGTCAAAGTGGTCCCTGGTCAAAGTGGTCACTGGTCAAAGTGGTCCCTGGTCAAAGTGGTCCCTGGTCAAAGTGGTCCCTGGTCAAGTGGTCCCTGGTCAAAGTGGTCCCTGGTCAAAGTGGTCCCTGGTCAAAGTGGTCCCTGGTCAAAGTGGTCCCTGGTCAAGTGGTCCCTGGTCAAAATGGTCACTGGTCAAAGTGGTCCCTGGTCAAAGTGGTCCCTGGTCAAGTGGTCACTGATCAAAGTGGTCACTGATCCAAAAAAAGATTGGGAACCACTGCTCTAAATAAAAGTAAACCCTAGGATAGGGACGACGTAGGTTGGAGTTGACTTGAAGGCACATAACAATAACCAAACCATAGCTTCAGATTTTGAGTTCCAGCCCCTCAAGTCCTGCTGTTCTCTTTAATCTGCTTTCAGAGAAGGCCAGGAATCGCCGGAACAGTGGCAAAGGATGTACGGCCGCTGCTCAGGCAACGAGGTCTACCACATCAGAATGGGCGACAGCAAGTTCTTCATGGAGTACGAAGGGAAGAGCTTCACTTATGCGTCTTTCCATGCCCACAAAAAGTGAGTGAAAGCATGGCATGACTCTCTGGGTTGGGAAGATATGGCCTAGTGCACTCAACCAAGGATGGGCAATTGGTGACACTCCCTTTATTTTGGATACGTGAGCCAATCGTAAAGGAGTAGTAGCCTAACGTCACCCTGAGTTGCTTGTGCCTTCCGACTCCTAGTTGGTAGTCCCAGAGAAGATCCATTGACTTAATTGTTCACATTACTTAAATGTTCACATTGTTCACATTATCATTGGCAGTATTACACTGCGTTGCATTACAACACCACCAATACCAAATGCATATACAACACATTATACCATAATCATATTATTATTATAATAAAATAACAATATATTAATATATTATTAATATTAACATATTAATATATCAATATATATCCATATATTATTAATATTAATATCATAATTATATTATAGTATATATATTGACATTATAATATATTTAAATTATAACATAACATTATATTATATTGTTTATTATATTATTATTATAAAATTATTTTTTTAATTTTTTTTTTAAACCACTAAAATAAAATTCAAGAAGACGAGGTGCGGACCAAGATGGAGGCTGGCGTCCTCAAAAGAGGAAGGATCCCAAGATGGCGATGGGTCATACTCCGGAGCTTCCTAGGGTGGGAAACCAGCCAAACACACATACCCACATATACATTAGATTAGATGGAAAACCCAATGGTGGGCCCTCAAGTCTCCATGGCAGTGTTTCTCAACCTTTTTTGAGCCGCGGCACACTTTTAACATTAAAAAAATCCGGGGGCACACCACCAACCAAAATGACACAAAATGACACTCTAAGACAGTAAAGAACGGCTGGGGGATGGTGGCCTGCTGGGAGCAGCTGCTGGGAGTGCCAAAGCCGGGAGAGGAGGCGGAGCCAGGCTGTGACATGCCCCTCCCCTACCCCGGCTTCACCTCTCACAGCAGCTGCTCCAGCCTTGAAGGGGCAGTGCCAAGCCAGCGGTACCAGAGCCAGCACAATGCTGGCTTGGCACTGTCCCTCAAGGCTGGAGCAGCTGCTGGGAGTGCCGAGCGGGGGGAGCCAGGGAGCAGAGCCAGGCCGCGCCATGCCCCACCCCTCCCCCAGCTTCAGCTCTCCTACAGGCCGCGCCATGCCCCGCCCCTCCCCCCCTTCAGCTCTACAACAGGCCGCGCCATGCCCCGCCCCCCCCAGCTTCAGCTCTCCTACAGGCCGCGCCATGCCCCACCCCTCCCCAGCTTCAGCTCCCTACAGGCCACGCCATGCCCCGCCCCCCTCCCCCAGCTTCAGCTCTCCTACAGGCCGCACCATGCCCCGCCCCCTCCCCCCAGCTTCAGCTCTCCTACAGGCCGCGCCATGCCCCACCCCCTCCCCCCAGCTTCAGCTCTCCTACAGGCCGCGCCATGCCCCCCCCCCCCCCCAGCTTCAGCTCTCCTACAGGCCGTGCCATGCCCCGCCCCTCCCCCCAGCTTCAGCTCTCCTACAGGCCGCGTCATGCCCTGCCCCTCCCCCCAGCTTCATCTCTCCTATCCTCCACGGCTTCAGCGAGCGAGGGGCGAGAGTCATGGAGAAAGTCATGGCGGATTGGAGGCTGGCTGGGGAAACGGCCGAAGGAGGCGGCTCCCCAGTCCCTTCTTCTTTTTCTTCGCCACTGCCCGGCCCTTCCTCCTCCCCCAAGCAGCAGGAATTCGGCAGGAGGGGGGGGAGGAAGGGGGGCAGAGAGCTTTTCTCGCGGCACAGCAGGAGGTCTGTCACGGCACACTAGTGTGCCACGGCACACTGGTTGAGAAAGACTGCTCCATGGAACCCACCAGCTCTAACTCCTCAAATAAAATAAATATATATATATATATGGAGAAAAATGCAAAGAAATGAACCCATATTTCCAAGCACATACCATCTTTGAAGCTCGCAAATAAGATCCCTGCCCCACAATGTCATGTATCATCTATATCCAGAACTCCATGTGGCTTGAGTCAGTGCTTCCCAACCTTTTTTGAGCCGCGGCACACTTTTTACATTGACAAAATCCTGGGGCACACCACCAACCAAAATGGCACAAAATGACACTCTAACACAGTCATACATACAGTTAATATGTTTTTAAATGTATTTATACACTCAGTGTGAAATCTGGGCCTGTTTCGATGAACACAACATAGAGTTATAGTACACCCGCAATCAAAGAGCTCTCTGAACTCCACCAATGATGGAATGGAATCAAACTTCCCACACAGAACTCCCATAACCAAGAGAAAATACTATAAGAGTTTGGTGGCCATTGGCCTTGAGTTTTGGAGTTGTAGTTCACCTCCATCCAGAGAGCACTCTGGACTCAAACAATGTTGGATCAGGACCAAACTTGACATGAATACTCAATATGCCCAAATGTGAACACAGATGGAGTTTGGGGAAAACAGACCTTGACATTTGGGAGTTACAGTTTCTGGGATTTATAGTTAACACAAACAAAGAGCATCCTGAACTCTTGCAACAATGGAATTGAACCAAACTTGGCATATTGAACTCTCATTACCAACAGAAAGTACTGAAAGTACTGAAACGCAGGTGGAGTTTGGGGGAAATAGACCTTGACATTTGGGAGTTACAATTTCTGGGATTTATAGTTAACACAAACAAAGAGCATCCTGAACTCTTGCAACAATGGAATTGAACCAAACTTGGCCTATTGAACTCTCATTACCAACAGAAAGTACTGAAACGCAGGTGGAGTTTGGGGGAAATAGACCTTGACATTTGGGAGGAAGGCTGAGGAAGTCTGGCGAGGGAGTCCCTCACAGATTCCCGCCTGTCTTTCCTTCCTCCGAGGGTCCTCCTGCCAGGCCCTGACCTTTTCCCCCCCCCATGAAGGAAGGCTCCTTCTCCCCTTTGGGGCCCTTCCTCCCCGAGGGGCTTCGGGGGCTGGGCCGAGGGGAAGGGTGCCCCGAGGCCTCACCTGGGACGCAGCTGGCCCCTTCACTTCCCTCATTGCCACAGGACCCCCGGGACCTAGTGTGCATGCGCCCAGACAAGCGCACTTCCACTTCCGCCTCCGTTCCCTGCCCTCCCTCGATTGGAGGCTGGCTGGGAAAACGGCCGAAGGAGGCGGCGCCCCGGCCCCTTCTTCTTTTTCTTCGCAGCCACCTGACCCTTTCTCCTCCTCCTCTTCCTCCCCCAAGCAGCAGCAGCAGGAGTTTGGCAGGAGCGGGAGAAAGGGGGGGGGAGGTTTTCTGCGGCACACCAGGTGATTCCTCACGGAACAGTAGTGTGCACGGAACAGCGGTTGGGAAACACTGGCTTAAGTAACAATTTGGAGGCGAAAGTGGAGCATCTATATATATAAAGGAAGACCCGTCATCGAACGACTGCCAGAGGCAGAGAAACCTTCCAAGGCAGACACACCAAACTTGGCAACAAAAATAGGCCTCAGGCAAGGAAGGTTTTTAGCAAAGAAACTCCCCCCCCCAAAACCTAGAAGGCCCCCAAAACAACAATAAAAAACCTACATTTCCCAGCGTCCTCTGCGGCCACCAGCAAATCCCATTGGCCAACATCGGCTCACACAAAATGCAGGGAGGTTGAGTTCCCATAGTAACGGTGGGCGGAGCCAGCTAAGGCTAGGTTAGAATGCTGAGTGATTTGAGTTTAGTCAGTTGGTGTTTGTGGGTTTAACTGTCAAGGCCAAGCTCTAGGAGGGAGCAGGTTCCCACACTCGAGAAACACAATCCAAAAGACCAAGCCAGCACAAAATACCACACATGACAGCCACACAACTCGCGATGACTAGCTCTACAGACCCACAACACAACACATACACAACACACACAATGCATACATACCACTGCTAAACAGAAACCTACACAGTACAACCAACTAACACAGGACGACATAACAACTACCAGGAGAACATAACACTAACACAAATAGGGCACCAGGAAAACAGGCACCACTGACGAACACATACCGCTGGAATAACACAAACTTGCAAAACCCAAAAAAAATCCTGCAACACAAAAACCCACCCTAACCAAAATTCACAACAAACACCACTGGCAAAAGCAACACCCCCTCCACATCACAACCAGCACAAAGCCAGACTGAGACAACTATGTCACCACAACACACACAAAATACACCCCACAAATACCTGACAACTTCCCCAACACAAAACCCAGGACGGCACTCACTACTCACCACCACACACACCTCCAAATACACACACGTCCCAGGCACAATACTCCAGCAATTCCTACCCACACAACACAACACAACTTCCTATCATAACCCATCCCCCCAACCTTACGGGACCCTGCACACACAACGCCTACCACTACCACAAACAAAAACCAACTCCACCTATACTCCAACCACAACACAACACAACACTGCACTGAAACTCTACAAACACACACAAATACCCAAAACACTCCACCCACACAAGCATTCCACAACATACTACCACCCTCAATGCCACCACACACCCACTAACTCATCAAAAAAGTAATACCTACACACAACACTATACGCACATAACACAACCTTGCATCTACTGCTCAACCCATTTGTATGCCATTCCTTCCTTCAACACCACACACCGACAACTCCACAGGACTCCAACATCCCACCCACCAGAACAACCCACAACGACACAGCCATGACCCCACCAAGACCATAACTAACATCAATTCCAACCCTTACAGACTCAGACTTTCTCGCATCTCCTAAATAGGGCACAGCAACGCGTGCCGGGGACAGCTAGTGACATCTATGAATGTGGGGTCATAGCATGGGGGCTTGGATGGCAGACCATCAGGGAACATGTCCTCCTTCCAGGTATGGTGTCTGCTTGATGGGTGTCAGGAGGGAGGACAACAAGAGCATCCTTCTCAACCCAGGACCGCGGCACATCATGACCGGCTCCGACACTTGCTTCTATATCAACATCACCAAGGAGGAGAACTCAGCCTTCATCTTCAAGCAGGAGGAGAAGCAGAAGAAAAAAGGCTTTTCGGGAAGAGGGATCTACGACGGACCCTCGAGATTGCCAGTCCACAGCATCATTGCCAGCATGGGTGAGTTGGCTCTGGCCGTTCTCAATGGGAGTCATGTCGCGGCCTCATCAAGGTGTCATCGTTTTTAGGCCTGTTCCTGGGGCCATTTGGGGTGCCGATTCAGAAAACTGCATTGGATAAATCAGGGCTGTCCAACTGGCGGCCCGCGGGCCATATACGGCCCCCCAACCCCTTCCCTGTGGCCCCCTACTCTTTTAGAAAAGAAATGGGCTGTTTAAAATAAAAAAAATATTTATATATATACTGTATATATTTTATTTTATTCTATACTAGCTGAGGACCCGGCGGTGCCCGGGTTATTTGAGGAAGGCATTGTGTGCCAAGGTTGGTTCCTATTAGATGTGTATGTGGCTTGCAGTGGTCTCAGGAAGTTAGTGAAGGTACTGCAAGTCCCATTGGCCATGGTCCATCCCCCTCCCAACAGCACAGGATGTAGAGTGGGTCATGGGGGCTTTGTGTGCCAAGTTTGGTCTTCATTAGTCATTGAATGAGGGTCGCAGCAGTCTTGGGAAGTGAGGGGAGGTACTTCAAGTCCCATCATTCGTGGTCCATCCTCCTCAATACTGCACCAGAATGTAGAATGAGTCATGGGGGCTCTGTGTGCCAAGTTTGGTCTTGATCAGTGTTTGGATGAGGTTGGCAATGGTCTGGTGAAATGAGTGGAGGTACTTCAAGTCCCATCATCCGTGGTCCGCCCTCCGAACTGCATCAGGACGTCCATTGGGTCATGGGGGCTTTTTTGTGCCAAGTGTGGTCATGATTATGCACTGGATGAGGGTCGCAGCGGGCTTGGGAAGTGAATGGAGGTACTTGAAATCCATCCTTCATGGTCCATCCTCCTCTAAACTGCAGTAGGATGGAGTGTGGGACATGGGGTACTGTGTGCCAAGTTTGGTCTTGTGGTTCAGGGCCGCCTTGGTCTGTGGGGAATGAAGAGTTTGAAAGTACTACAAATCTCATAACCTGTGATGGTACTTCAAGTCCCATCATCCATGGTCCTCCCTACTCCAAACTGCAGTAGAATGAATCATGGACCATAGGGGCTCAGTGTGCCAAGGTTGGTTACTGTTAATTCAGGCCATACACAATGTCCCATTAACTGAGGCCTAGTCAGGGAAATCAAGTTAATGAAGCCGTACTGTAAATTTTGGGCCTGGTTTGTGATTTGTAGGGGCTACAGTGTTTTCTGGGAAGTGAATTGGGATGCAAATCCCATCATTCGTGGCCCATCCTGCCCTAAACTCTCTTTTGGGCCCTGGCTATACACAATGTCCTATTAACTGAGGCCTAGTCAGGAAAATCAAGTTAATGAAGCCTTACTGTAAATTTTGGGCCTGGTCTGTGATTTGTAGGGGCTACAGTGTTTTCTGGGAAGTGAATTGGGATGCAAATCCCATCATTCGTGGCCCATCCTGCCCTAAACTCTCTTTTGGGGCCTGTAATGTTCTGGCCTGTTCTGCTGGTGATTGGTAACTTTAAAAGGCGGAATGGCAGGCAGCCATTTTCTAAAAGCTGAGGGGGAGGAGAAAACAGGATTCCATTTTGTTTTCACAGAGCCAAGTGGGGAGGACTGTTGATGGTGCATTTTTCCCCTCAGTGGGAAGAAATCCTGTTGTTTAAATGTAGAGGCCTGGATTCTGGGATGCTGGCTAATCTGTGGCTATCAATGCCCTCTGTCTGGTGCCTTAGAATTTTGGAGTGCCAAGGCTGGCCAATCAAAGGACTTTATGCAAATAGCTGGCACTTAGAATTTTGGAGTGCCAAGGCTGGCCAATCAAAGGACTTTATGCAAATAGCTGGCACTTAGAATTTTGGAGTGGCGAGGCTGGCCAATCAAAGGACTTTATGCAAATAGCTGGCACTTAGAATTTTGGAGTGCCAAGGCTGGCCAATCAAAGGACTTTATGCAAATAGCTGCCACATATCGCTGTGGCCTGTGAAAGTGGCTGCCACATATCCGCCCTTCCGCCCTCCCGCCCTCCGCACACATACATACAAACATTCCGCTTTATAAAGGTATACAGATATATATATAATTATTATTATTTATATATTTTTTTCGCAGCGGGGTGGGGCGGGGGCGGGGCGGGGAGGAGCAGGCTCCCTCCTCCTCCTACTCCCTCCCCCCCCCCCGCCAATCGGCGCGCTCCGTCTTTGTGAGGCGGAGATGGCACAGCCGCGGCAGAGATGGGCAGGAAGAGAGGCGCCGATCCCCGGGCTCCGCGCCTCCCTTCTTGCTTCTCTCCGTGGTTTGGAAATAAGCAGGAAAGCCCCGGCTTGCTTCTCTCCGTGATTTGGAAATGTGGGAATATATGGGGCAGAAATATAATAATATAATAATTGTTTAATTATGCCCCCCATGTGTTGCATTCTCTCCCTCCCCACTTATGTTAATATTAAATATATAGAATTGGAGCCGGGGGAGGGGGCGGGGCCAGAGCCAGGGAGGGGGTGGAGCCAGGGGAGGGGGCGGAGCCAGGGGCGGAGGCAGACCCTTAGGCCCCCCAGGTGATCACTGACCGGAACTCAGGCCCCCGGTCTGTTAGAAGTTGGACAGCCCTGGGATAGATCACATCAGCTCTAGATTATTAAATATGGTTTTCTGTGGGTAAGCAGATGATGATTACTGGATGGCATATGTTCTGTATCAGAATCTGGAGCCAGGCCCGGATTACCCATAAGGCCAACCTAGGCCATGGCCTAGGGGCGCAAGCCGAGGGGGGCGCAGATCACGGACCAAAAAAAATGTTGAAACAAATAAAAATGCCGTGGCCGGCCCCTGGGGTCTCTCCCAATTCTCGGAGCTTGCGAATGCCAAGGGGGAGTTGGGTGTGTTGGTTGTGGGGAGGGTGCCTGGCTCTGTCACCGGTTCCAATCCCGAGGACCTGGCCCTCTTCTCCCTCCCTCCCTCCCTCCCGCTTCCAGACATGGCCTCCTTTGCGGAGGGAGGGAGCGAATGGCGTGCGGGCAGCCCCCCCTCCCTCCCTCTTTCCTGGGGAGGCTGTCCCCGGGGCCCCTAGCTGCTCCCTTGGCTGGGAAGGAGAAGGAGGCCAGGTGGGGGGCTCTGCTTCTTGGGAGGGAGAGGGGGGGGGAGGGAGAGAGGAAGAGCTTCCTGACTGTGTGTGTGTGAGAGAGAGAGCTATTGTTCACCAGGGGAACTCTGCTGTTGTGCAAATAATGACCCTTACGAGTGTGCGTGTGTTCTGAATGGGGTTGCGCAGGGGGGGCAGTCCCAGGGAGGGACTTTTTTGCCGGAGTCTCCTCCAGGGCTGGTGAGTTGCCCAGGTCAGCCAGTCTTTCCTCGTGGCTTCTCTCATCAAAACATGGGTGGGGAGGGTGGGTTCAGCTGCCGAAACGTGGGTTTTGCGGGAGGGAGGGAGGGAGGGGGCCCCTTTTGCTCTCATTTGGCAACGGACCCGCCCCCTCGGGGAGCCTCCGCCCTTGAGAGCTCTTTTTCCGGGGGGGGCCCAGGACCTTGCAACCGGCAGGGGGGGAGGATGATCCTCCAGAAGACTTGGGCCAAGCGAGGTCGAGGGGTCAAGGCTCAGGGTCCGCGGGGGGGAGGAGGACACGTTCTCTTTGGTCTATCCAAATCGCTTTTCTCAATCAGCACCCCAAATAGCCAAACTGAATCTAAGGTTGACCGCAAACCGATTCGTAAGCCTTTCGGTACTAATATTGGAGAGTGGTCCCTGGTCAAAGTGACCCCAAGTTAAAAAAAATAAAATTAAAGGTTGGGAACCACTGATCTGCACTGTAGAGTTGATGTACCGTATTTTTCGCACCATAAGACGCAGTTTTTTTCCTCCCAAAGTGGGATGAAAAATCAGCTGCGTCTTATGGAGCAAAGACGCAGGCAGGGAGGGGCGCTGGAGCAGGGGCGCGATGTACTCACGCTATATTCGTGCCCCCCCGGCGGCTCCGGCGGCTCCTGCGCATGCCCAGACTCTGCCGCCGTGTCGCCATCAGCCAGCAGGCGGGCGCGGAGAAACGAGGGCGGAAGAGAGGGGACTCGTGGGGCGGGCTGCCGCTCGCGGACCCGAGGAGAGGGGGAGGCCAGGGCGGCCCCCACGGCGATGCAGCGGCAGCCGTAGCAGCAGCCGTAGCAGCAGCCGAGCGGAAGGGCCAAGCTAGAGGTGCATCTTCGTGACGTCACGAAGATGCGCCTCTGCCGAGGAGGAAGGCCTCTCGCTGGCCGCGCTGTAAGAACGCTGTAAGCGCGCAGCCGTCGAGTCTTCCTCCTCAGCAGAGGCGCATCTTCGTGGACGTCACTGTCGGCGCCTCTGCTGAGGAGGAGAAGGGCGGCGCAGCGCTGCAAGAACGCCCGGAAAGAGGCCGGAGGGGAGGGAGGAGGAACTCTTCCTCCTTCCCTCCCTCCCTGCGGCCTCTCTTTCAGGCCTTCTTACAGCGCACGGCCGCCTCCTCTTCCTCCTCGGCAGAGGCGCATCTTCGTGACGTCACGAAGATGTGCCTCTTGCTTCGGGCCCTTCCGCTGCTGCTGCTGCTGCTACGGCTGCCGCTGCGCCGCCATGGGGGCCGCCCGTGGGCCTCCCCTCCTCAGGTCCACGAGCGGCGAGCCCGCCCCATGAGTCCCCTGTTCCGCCTCGTTCCTCCGCCGCCAGCTGGCTGCGGCGACATGGCGGCGAGAGTCTGGGTATGCGCAGGAGCCGCCGGGAGCCGCCGGGGGGGGGGGGGGCACGAATATAGCGTGAGAACATCGCCGCCCCTCTGCTCCAGCGCCTCCCCCCTCCATGTTAGTGTCTCCCCCCCCTCCATATTGGTGTAGCCAGCCCCTTTTTTTCCAATTTTCCTCCTCGAAAATCTAGGTGCGTCTTATCAGCGGGTGCGCCTTATGGTGCGAAAAATACGGTAGTTTGACGTCACTTCAACTTGTGTGTCTCGATGCCATGGAGTACTGGGTGTTGTAGCTTTGCAAGGTCTTGAGCAGGGGTGGGCCATTATTTTTTCCAAGGGGCCACACGAGAGCCAAAAGATATTATGGAGGGCCGCACCTAAAGGCGGAACTACATTCTAATCTACATAATTTATTTATTTACTTACTTACTATATTTATGATATATTACACATCATTAATATTAACATATTAATATATCAAGAAATGTTCATATATTATTAGTATTAATATCATAATTATTATATTATAGTATATATAGGCATTATAATATATTGAAATTATTATTACATTATATTATTTATTATATTATTATATTTTATTATAAAATAATAATAAAAACCAACCAGTAATTAAATTAAATTCAAGAAGACAAGGTGCGAACCAAGATGGAGGCAGACATCCTCAAGAGAGGAAGGATCCCAAGATGGAATGGCCCAATGGACCCAGCCCAGAGGATGGCAAAGCGGACCCAGCCGCCACCGCAGCAGAGCAGAGCAGCAGACGATCGGAGGCTGCACGCCTCCGCCCGCTCTCATCCCAGGCCGTTCCCCAGCTAATCGTCCTGCCATGGAGTGCCTACCATTCCGGCTTTGGAGTGCTTGCCATCCCGGGAGGCGATCCGGGCCTGCAGTGGGAGCAGTCGGCAACCTGAGGCGGATGATCGCCCTGCCGACCCGGAAGACAATCAAGTCTTCCGGGTCGCCAGGGCGATCAGCTGCCACAGGTCGCCGACTGCTCCCACTGCAGGCCCGGATCGCCTCCCGGGATGGCAGGCACTCCAAAGCCGCTGCTCCTCCGATTGTTCTCCGGAGCAGCGGGCTGTCTGCCGACACAGGCCCCAGAGCCCGCGAAGGGATGGCGACAGCGGCACCCCTTCCTCTTGGCCCTGCCCCGACGCCCTTCTCCCCGGGCTGGACAGAATCGGCTGCCGGGCCGCATCCGGCCCACGGGCCGTAGGTTGCCCAGGTCTGGTCTTGAGTCTTCTCTGCCAGAGCATTCTAGTGCCTCTCCAAACTACGACTCCCATGCATTGAGCCTTGACAGTCAAGACAATGTCAAACTGGATTCATTCAATGGTATAGTTCAGGGCTGTCCAACTTCTACCGGACCTGTGGCCAGAATTCCAGTTACTGATGACCTGGGGGGCCGAAGGGTCTGCCTCCGCCCCTGGCTCCGCCCCCAGCTCCGCCCCCTCCCTGGCTCCACCCTGCCCCGCCCCCTCCCCGGCTCCGCCCTCTCTCCCGCCTTGGAGGTGTCTGTGGAGGACACCGGGGCTTTGACTTGGAGATAGAGATGAACACCAAAATCCCAGTCTCAAGTCCCAGTCCCTGCTTTGAACTGGATTATATTGCAGTGTGGACTCAGGGCCCTTCCACACAGCCATATAGCCCAGAATACCTGCTTTGAACTGGATTATCGGAGTCCACACTCATATAATCTGGTTTAAAGCAAATAACATGGGATTTTATTCAGATGTGTGGAAAGGAAGTCAAATAAGAAGCCAGGGCCCTTCCACACAGGCCTATAACCCTGAATGATAAGGCATAATATTCATTCTGCCTCTGCTAATAATAATAATAATAATAACAACAACAACAACAGGTTCCTGGAGTAGGAGACCTCCAAGGGCCATCCAGGGCCATCCAGTCCTACCTCCTTCTGCCATAAGGGGAAAACACAATCAAAGCATTCCCCACAGATGGCCATTCAGCATCTGATGATAATAATAATAATAATAATAATAATAATAATAATAATAATTACAATGGGTTCCTAGAATAGGAGACCTCCAAGGGCCATCCAGTCCAATCTCCTTCTGCCATAAGGGGAAAACACAATCAGAGCATTCCCCACAGATGGCCATTCAGCATCTGATGATGATAATAATAATAATAATAATAATAATAAAAATAATTACAATGGGTTCCTAGAATAGGAGACCTCCAAGGGCCATCCAGTCCTACCTCCTTCTGCCATAAGGGGAAAACACAATCAGAGCATTCCTCACAGATGACCATTCAGCCTCTGATGATAATAATAATAATAATAATAATAATAATAATTACAATGGGTTCCTAGAATAGGAGACCTCCAAGGGCCATCCAGTCCAATCTCCTTCTGCCATAAGGGGAAAACACAATCAAAGCATTCCTCACAGATGACCATTCAGCCTCTGATGATAATAATAATAATAATAATAATAATAATAATAATAATTACAATGGGTTCCTAGAATAGGAGACCTCCAAGGGCCATCCAGTCCTACCTCCTTCTGCCATAAGGGGAAAACACAACCAAAGCATTCCTCAGCCATGTTGAATCAAACCTAAACTCATGAGAGCAACAGAAAGTACTGAACCTTGAGTTTGGGAGTTGTAGTTCTCCTCCATCCAGAGAGCACTGTGGACTCAAATAATGATGGATCAGGACCAAACTTGGCACGAAGCCTCAGGAGAGAAGGAAGCCGGAACGGGATGGGGTGAGCACCCCGTGCTCGAACTCGGCCCCGCCCCTTTGTCGCTCTGGCCATGCCCCCTCTCACTCGTGCACTCTCTCTCTCCTTCCCTCTTTCCTTCAGGTGGTGGAAGGGGGAAGGAATGAAAGGGGGAAGAGAGAAAGAAGGAGGGAGGGAGAGAGGGGGGAGGGAGGGAGGGAAGTAGTAGGAGGAGGAAGAGAGCCTGCTCTTCCTCCCTGCCCCGCCCCTCACCCCGGCCGAAAAAAAAATAAATAAAAAATATTCGAAAAATATTCCCAAAAATATTCGAAAAATATTTAAAAAATTTTTTTTAATCTTAAGAGGCAGATATCTTGCAGGAGGGTAGGGGGCCGTGGGGAAGGGGCTGGGGGGCCGTATACGGCCCGGGGGCCACCAGTTGGACAGCCCTGGTATAGTTGTAGCCCAAGTGGCAGAAAAGGCAAAGATATCATGCATCTCACTGCTCAGGTGAAGACGGGGATCTAAAGATGGCGCAAATGGCACCCTCCATTTTTGTCCCTTCCTCCTTGTTCTTGTTTGTTCCGTGCAGGCCCGTAGCCGGGGGGGGGGCTTGAGGGGCTTCAGGCTTCCCCTCCCCCCGAAATTCTCAGAGTGGTCCGCGAGAAGGCCTTGCTTGTACATTACTTAAACCAGTGTTTCCCAACCTTTTTTGAGCCGCGGCACACTTTTTACATTTCCAAAATCCTGGGGCACACCACCAACCAAAATGACACGCAATGACACTCTAACACAGTCATACATATAGTCAATATGTTTTTGTATGTATTTATACACTCAGTGTGAAACCTGGGCCTGTTTCGATGAACGCAACATAGATATCCTGGCAGGAATGGCAGAAAGACACAAACTTCCCACACAGAACTCCCATAACCAAGAGAAAATACTATAAGAGTTTGGTGGGCATTGACCTTGGGTTTGGGAGTTGTAGTTCACCTACATCCAGAGAGCACTGTGGACGCAAACAATGTTGGATCAGGACCAAACTTATTTATTTCCACCATTTCCACCCCGCGTCTTCTCAACCCCCGAGGGAGGGGGGACTCAGAGCTGCCGGACAACGGCTACAGATCGATGCCAACACAGCATACATATAATAAAAACCCCAAAGCAGTTAAAATTAAATACATTAACTTACAGCTGGCATTAAAATTCGTTAAAATACAATTAACATTAAAATACATCATACTGTATATATTCACATCAGTTAAAACAGTATTCCGTCCATAATAGAAGCATTGGGTCTTGACCACCAGTTGGCCATTACAATCCAATCTAAAGTGTCGTATCGTGCTAATGTGCAAACGCCTGGACCCATAACAAGGATTTCATAATGCCAGGAGGGATGGGGTTGATCGTATATCCATAGGGAGTGCATTCCACAGGCGGGGAGCCACCACCGAGAAGGCCCTATCCCTCGCTCCCACCAACCGCGTTTGAGAAGTAGGCGGGAGCGAGAGCAGGGCCTCCCCGGATGATCTTAAATTACGAGGTGGGACGTAGCGGCTGATGCGTTCAGACAAGTAAACTGGGCCAGAACCGTATAGAGCTTTAAAGGTCAAAACCAGCACTTTGAATTGAGCTCGGAAGTGGACAGGCAGCCAGTGGAGCTGACACAACAGGGGGGTGGTATGCTCCCTGTATGTCGCTCCCGTTAGTAGTCTGGCTGCGCCCGCTGGACTAATTGCGGTTTCTGAACTGTCTTCAAAGGCAGCCCCACGTAGAGTGCGTTGCAGTAATCTATTCGGGATGTGACCAGAGCGTGGACCACCGTAGCCAGATTAGACTTCCCAAGGTACGGGCGCAGCTGGCGCACGAGTCTTAACTGTGCAAAGCTCCCCTGGCCACCGCCGAGACCTTCCGAACAGTCTTCAAAGGCAGCCCCACGTAGAGTGCGTTGCAGTAATCTATTCGGGATGTGACCAGAGCGTGGACCACCGTAGCCAGATTAGACTTCCCAAGGTACGGGCGCAGCTGGCGCACGAGTCTTAACTGTGCAAAAGCTCCCCTGGCCACCGCCGAGACCTTCCGAACAGTCTTCAAAGGCAGCCCCACGTAGAGTGCGTTGCAGTAGTCTATTCGGGATGTGACCAGAGCGTGGACGACCGTGGCCAGATCAGACTTCCCAAGGTACGGGCGCAGCTGGCGCACGAGTCTTAACTGTGCAAAAGCTCCCCTGGCCACCGCCGAGACCTTCCGAACAGTCTTCAAAGGCAGCCCCACGTAGAGTGCGTTGCAGTAATCTATTCGGGATGTGACCAGAGCGTGGACTACCGTGGCCAGATTAGACTTCCCAAAGTACGGGCGCAGCTGGCGCACGAGTCTTAACTGTGCAAGAGCTCCCCTGGCCACCGCCGAGACCTTCCGAACAGTCTTCAAAGGCAGCCCCACGTAGAGTGCGTTGCAGTAATCTATTCGGGATGTGACCAGAGCGTGGACCACCGTAGCCAGATCAGACTTCCCAAGGTACGGGCGCAGCTGGCGCACGAGTCTTAACTGTGCAAAAGCTCCCCTGGCCACCGCCGAGACCTTCCGAACAGTCTTCAAAGGCAGCCCCACGTAGAGTGCGTTGCAGTAATCTATTCGGGATGTGACCAGAGCGTGGACCACCGTAGCCAGATCAGACTTCCCAAGGTACGGGCGCAGCTGGCGCACGAGTCTTAACTGTGCAAAAGCTCCCCTGGCCACCGCCGAGACCTTCCGAACAGTCTTCAAAGGCAGCCCCACGTAGAGTGCGTTGTAGTAGTCTATTCGGGATGTGACCAGAGCGTGGACGACCGTGGCCAGATCAGACTTCCCAAGGTACAACTGTGCAAAAGCTCCCCTGGCCACCGCCGAGACCTGGGGTTCCAGGCTCAGCGATGAGTCCAGGGTCACAGCCAGGCTGTGAACCTGCGTCTTCAGGGGGAGTGTGACCCCATCCAACACAGGCTGTGACCCTATGCCCTGTTCGGCCTTACAACTGACCAGGAGGACCTCTGTCTTGTCTGGATTAAGTTTCAATGTGCTAGCCCTCATCCAGTCCGACACAGCAGCCAAGCACCGGTTCAAGGTCTGGACAGCCTCCTTGGTGACAGGTGGGAAGGAGTGACAGATCTGGACGTCATCTGCGTACAGATAACTTGGCATGACTACTCAATATGCCCAAAAATGAACGCAGATGGAGTTCAGGGGAAATAGACCTTGACATTTGGGAGTTGTAGTTGCTGGGATTTATAGTTCCCCTACAATCAAAGAGCATTCTGAACCCCACCAGTGATAGAACTGGGCCAAACTTCCCACACAGAACCCCTGGAAGGCAAGAGGAAGTCTCTACTTGGGGAAAGGGAGGCGGGCCTTCCCATTGTATGGAGAGGGAGAGACCAAGTAGACAACAGGTGGGGAGGGGGGTGGTTGCAATTTTGTGCCTTTATTGAGGTAGGTTTCTTAGGGTTTTTATACTTCAACACACTAGACTCTCCCCCCCCCCTTCCTGGAGGTTCCAATTTCCCACGGCACACCTGATGATCGCTCACGGCACACTAGTGTGCCCTGGCACGCTGGTTGGGAAACACTGTGCTAGGGTAGACTCTCTCTCAGACTCAGTCCCCCTTCAAATCAAACTCAGCCCCCCCTCCCCCCGGAATCACAATCCTGGCAAATTGCCCGGTTCCGTGCATCACATAATACATTCGCAAAGCTCTCCTAGTTGACTCCTTCTCCCAGAGAATGAGTCTGCAGGGATGGAAAACAAGATTGCTTTGGGCTATGCCTGATTATTATTATTCACCCAATCATAGCAGCAGCGGTTACGAGTGTCTGTTGCAGGAACGGTGTGAAATCGACTGGATTTTAGTGCAAACTCTAGAGACGACGTCCAGGGCGCGGGGAAGCTTATTTCCCAAATAATTCGGCACATTTACTGTAGCTCAGGCGAAAACTGAGAGGAGACTTGGCGCCCCATTTGCCTGGAAAGGGTAGAGGCGCCGACTCTCATTTCCTTTCCTGAGAAAGCATTAGAAGCCAATAAACAATTTCGTCGGTCGATTAGTGAGTCCGCGAGCATCGCTCTCTCCAAGGGGAACGTGTGGCTCGCGAAACAAATGTGAGGAATGAGCAGGATTTTCCTGAAGATATATATTTTTTTTCTAAGGGGCTTTTTTTTTTAACCTGCAGCTCAAGAATAAAAAGTCCCTGTTGTCCCCCATCCCCACCCCAACCTCATTAGTATGCAAATTTATTTATTTATTTATTATTTCACTTTTGTATTCCGCTCCTCCCAGCAGGCTCGGGGCGGATCACAGCAAAGAAAAATACATGGGCGGCATGTTGCTACATGTCAGCATGCGGCCCTACAATCAATAAAAGCATACAACATAAAACCACATTTAAAACCAGGTACATTGTCAGAGCACAGATTCAGAGGACATAAATCAAGGTTTTTGGTCCAGTATGCCTAATTAAAGGCCAGCCCGAAGAGGGCCGTCTTACACGCCCTCCGGAACGGGCCCAACTCCGAGATGGCTCGGGTACTGTCCGGGAGGGCGTTCCAGAGTACTGGTGCTGCCACGGAGAAAGACCTTTGTCGAGTCGTTGACAGGTGGCAGGAGCGGACTGATGGAATTATCAACAGATTCTGCTCATCTGAGCGCAGTGATCTCGGGGGAACGTACGGGGTAAGGCAGTCCTTCAGGTACGCAGGCCCTAGGCCGTGCAGGGCCTTAAAGGTCAAGACCAACACCTTGAAGGCAATCCGGTACTCAATAGGAAGCCAGTGCAGTTGCCGGAGAATAGGTGTGATGTGCTCTCTTGCCGGCACTCCTGCTAGCAAGCGAGCCGCGGCATTCTGCACTAGCTTGAGCTTCCGGATTGTCGACAGGGGAAGGCCAACGTAGAGGCCATTACAGCAGTCTAGTCTCGAGATGACCGTCGCTTGGATTACCGTGGCCAGGTCATCCCTGGACAGGTAGGGTGCCAGTCGCCTAGCCTGTCGGAGGTGATAGAATGACGTCCTGCTGACCACAGAGACCTGGGCCTCCATGGTCAGCGAGGAGTCCAACACAACTCCCAAGCTCTTAACTGACGGCGATGGGTTAAGCCGCTCGCCATCCAGGGTAGGCAACCGGCACTCACCCAGTCCAGGCCGACCAGGCCACAGGATCTCCGTCTTCGATGGATTCACCTTCAGCCGGCTGGCACGCAGCCAACCAGTCACGGCTTCGAGGCATAGATGGAAACAATCGGGGACGGAGTCCGGCCTGCCGTCCATTCTCAGCAGAAGCTGGGTGTCATCAGCGTACTGATGGCACTCCAGACCAAAGTCACGGGCCAGCTGGGCCAGGGGGCGCATATAAACATTGAATAATAAGGGGAGAGGATGGCCCCTGGGACCCCACAATCAAGTGGGAGTCTCCCGGAGGCCTCCCCACCCCTCCACACGTTTCCCCGGTCCCGGAGGAAGGAGGCCACCCATTTAAGGGCAGTCCCCCAACCCCGGAAGCGGCTAAACGGTGGGTCAATAGTGCGTGATCTACAGTGTCAAACGCTGCTGTCAGATCTAACAAGACAAGCAGTGCTGATCCGCCCTGGTCCAGCTGGCGGCGAAGTTGGTCTGTAATGGCGACAAGCACGGTCTCCGTCCCATGCCCAATACGGAAGCCGGACTGGAAGGGATCAAGTCCAGCTGTGTCGTCTAGGAACCGCTGCAGCTGCTCCGTTGCTGCCCTCTCAATTACTTTGCCTAGAAAAGGCAAGTTGGAAACAGGCCTGTAATTGGAGGGAGCCGAAGGGTCTAGGTTCGGCTTCTTCAGCAGCAGTTTTACCATAGCCTCTTTTAACCCCCCTGGGAAGACTCCTTGCTCAAGTATGCAAATTTATTCATTTATTTAATTTATTATTTCAACCAACTACCTGCTCCACGGACCCTTGTCCTTCCCGGCTGGTCAAGGACTGCTCAGAGGAGCTTCTGGTTCCTCTCATGCACATAATAAACAACTCCCTGGAGCAGGGAGTCTTCCCGGACGCTCTAAAAGAAGCCATGGTCCGCCCTCTCTTAAAGAAACCTAGCCTGGACCCTGCGACGCCAGCCAACTACCGCCCGGTTTCAAACCTCCCGCTCCTCAGTAAGCTGATTGAACATGCGGTAGCGACTCAGCTCCAAAACTTCCTTGAGGACTCAGATGGCCTGGACCCTTTTCAATCAGGTTTCCGTCCCGGGCACGGGACCGAGACCGTCTTGGTGGCCATCTCGGATGACATCCGCCGTCAATTGGACAGGGGAGGCTCAGTAGTCCTGGTGCGCCTTCGACACGGTGGACCACGATCTGCTGACTCAACAACTAGCCACCACAGGAATCCAAGGACCAGCCTTAACCTGGTTCAACTCGTTCCTGCGAGGACGTAGCCAGCGAGTAGAATGGCTAGGCCAAACATCTGGAAAATCTCTCCTTGAGTGTGGAGTACCCCAGGGTGCCATACTGTCACCTATGCCAGGGCTGTCCAACAGGCGGCCCTGGGGCCGTACACGGCCCCCGAGCCCCTTCCCTGCGGCCCCCTAACTTGTTTTAATAAAATACAAATAAAAAATAAAATAAGAAAATAAAAAAAATACCTACTTCCGGGTTTAGGCAAGAGACTACGCCAACCACAGACGGGATTTCGAGGGAGGTCGAAATCCCGTAGGCAAGCATCGTGAGACTACGCCAACCACAGACGGGATTTCGAGGGAGGTCGAAATCCCGTAGGCAAGCATCGCGAGACTACGCCAACCACAGACGGGATTTTGAGGGAGGTCGAAATCCCGTCTGTGGCTGCGTAGTCTCGCCATAGCTGCCGAAATCTCGGGTCCCGCTGGATTTGCGGCCGGCCAGGGCGCGCGCCTCCTCCTTCCTCGCAGCTGCTTCCAGGCCAGCCCCCATTCCCTCAGAGAGAGGGAGGAGGGGAGTGAGGCAGGGAAAGCCCCTCCTGGCTCCGTCCTCTTCCTGTGGAGGGCCCTCGCTTCCCGCCCCGCGGATGGGAGAGCCGCCGCGCCCGGCCTGAGCTTAGCCTTGGCTCCAGCGGGGCTCTTCAAGGATGGCGGCAGCGTTGGCGCTTCGGCCCTGTGGCGGGGCTCCCACAGTATGGGTAAGGGCCTGGCTCGAGTGAAAGCGGGACGGTGGGTGAGTGGGGGGGAGGGGTCCCTCGCCCTGCGACGGCATTGAGGTGTTTGGGTTTTTTTTGGTGTGTCCCAATTTGAGTGTGGACTCAAATCACTCAAAGGTATTAGGAAACATTCCCCCAAATTCACCAGTGTTCCCATTTGGGTATATTGAGTATTCATTGGTCCAGATCCATCATTATTTGAGTCCACAGTGCTCTCTGGATGGAGGTGAACTACAACTCCACAACTCAAGGTCTATTGTAAGTAAATTGGAGCCGGGGAGGGGGCGGAGCTGGGGGGAGGGGCGGGGGCAGAGCCGGGGAGAGGGCGGAGCCAGGGGCGGAGCCAGACCCTTCGGCCCCCCAGGTGATCAGTGACCGGATTTCCGGCCCTTGGACCCGTAGAAGTTGGACAGCCCTGACCTATGCTATTCAACATCTATCTCCGGCCTCTCGCTGGTCTGGTCCGGAGCTTTGGGCTGGGATGCTCCCAGTATGCCGACGACACTCAGCTCCTTTTACAGCTGGAACCTGGAGTTACCTCGATGCCTGACCATTTCACCCAGTGCCTAGGAGCAGTGACGAGATGGCTCCGGGCCCATAAACTGAAAGTAAACCCAGCAAAGACTGAGATTTTATGGCCGGGCCGTCCATCAGAACTAGTCAATCCACTGCCTCCCTTCGAAGGGGAACCGCTGACCCCACCCTCTACTGTGAAGAGCCTCGGTGTTATCCTGGACTTGAAGATGACGATGGAGGCCCAGATTGCCTCTACGAGGCAAAGGGCCTTCTTCTACCTACGTCAAGCAAGGCAACTGGCGCCCTACCTACCAACGGAGGCGCTAGCCACAGTAATCCATGCCACGGTTACATCAAGGCTGGATTATTGCAACGCTTTATATGTGGGTCTACCTTGGTTATCTACTCGCAAGTTGCAGAGTGTGTAAAATGCTGCCGCCAGGCTCCTCACAAAAACACCAATGAGGTGTCACATCACGCCATCCTTGCAGCGTTTGCACTGGCTGCCGGTCGAGCACAGAATCCTTTATAACAGTGTTTCCCAACCTTTTTTGAGCCGCGGCACACTTTTAACATTAAAAAAATCTGGGGGCACACCACCAACCATAATGACACAAAATGACACTCTAACACAGTAAAGAACGGCTGGGGGATGGTGAACTGCTGGGAGCAGCTGCTGGGAGTGCCGAAGCCAGGGGAGGAGACAGGCCACATCATGCCCCTCCCCCTGGCTTCAGTTCTCCCACAGCTTCCCAGCCTTGAGGGGTCAGTGCCAAGCCAGCATTGTGTTGACTCTGCCACCGCTGGCTTGGCACTATCCCTCAAGGCTGGTGAAGCTGTGGGAGCGCTGAAGCTGGGGAGGGGCGGAGCCAGGCAGCGCCATGCCCCGCCCTGGCTTCAGTTCTCCCACAGCTTCCCAGCCTTGAGGGGTCAGTGCCAAGCCAGCATTGTGTTGACTCTGCCACCGCTGGCTTGGCACTATCCCTCAAGGCTGGTGAAGCTGTGGGAGCGCTGAAGCTGGGGGAGGGGGCGGAGCCAGGCAGCGCCAAGCCCCGCCCCTGGCTTCAGTTCTCCCACAGCTTCCCAGCCTTGAGGGGTCAGTGCCAAGCCAGCATTGTGTTGACTCTGCCACCGCTGGCTTGGCACTATCCCTCAAGGCTGGTGAAGCTGTGGGAGCGCTGAAGCTGGGGGAGGGGGCAGAGCCAGGCAGCGCCATGCCCCGCCCCTGGCTTCAGTTCTCCCACAGCTTCACCAGCTTTGAGGGGGCAAGCCAGCATTGTGCTGGCTCTGCCATCGCTGGCTTGGCACTGCCCCCTCAAGGCTGGCGAAGCTGTGGGAGTGCTGAAGCCGGGGGAGAGGGCGGAGCCAGGCTGCGTCATGCCCCCCTCCCCCCGGCTTCAGCTCTCTCACAGAGGAGGCGCATGAGCGGTGGACGGGCTTCAGTAGGCGGGGCTCCTCCTCCGCACGGCTTCAACAAGCAAGGGGTGAGAGTCATGGCAGATTGGAGGCTGGTTGGAGGCGCCCCGGCCCCTTCTTTTTCTTTGCGGCCGCCCGTCCCTTCCTCCTCCTCTCCCAAGCAGCAGGAGTTCGGCAGGAGGAGGGGGGAAGGAAGGGGGGCAGAGAGCTTTTCTCGGGGCATACCTGATGATCGCTCACGGCACACTAGTGTGCCACTGCACACTGGTTGAGAAACACTGCTTTATAAGACCCTGACCCTGACGTTTAAGGCCCTGCGGGGCCAGGGTCCTACATACCTAAAAGACCGCCTGATCCCACCCATCCATCCAAGAGCACCACGGCCAGCCAAGAAGAACCTCTCTCTGTGTCCCGGGTCTGAGAGAGGCTCATCTGGTAGTCCACGAGACAGAGATCTTTCTCTCAACTTGAGTGAGGCCCCCGTCCTGTGGAACTCTTTGACCATGCCCCGTCAAAAGAGCCAGCATTTTAAATTTCAACCTGAGCCCAATTCTTGGCAGTTGACTTTTAAGTCATGGCTGATAATTTAATGGAAAGCTTCCTGCATAATGCAACAACCAGCTCGACCTGCCCCAATTCTTGGCGGAGTCTGCCCATTCAAATATTTTAGCCATTTTAATATTTTAATATTTTAATGTTTTTAATATTTTAGTACTGTTATTGCTAAGCTGTGTAAGTTGCCCAGAGCACACTCGTGGAGGGCGACTCATAAATAATAAAGTTAGTAGTAGTAGTAGTAGTAGTATATCCCACCCTTCCCAAAAAGGCTCAGGGTGGTTCACAGCAATGAACAACAAAACACAACATACTTGAAAACATAATAAAAACAGGTTAAGACCAGAGTCGGGGTCACAGCTTAGACATTGAACGCCTGACGGAACAGGGTGGTCTTACGGGCCCTCCGAAAAGCCTGTAGATCCCTTATTGCTTGTGCTTCGTCTGGGAGGGCGTTCCACAGGGTAGGCGCTGCTACAGAAAAAGTGCGCTGCCGCGTCGATGACAGGTGGCAGGTCTTCAGTGATGGAACCTCCAATAGGTTTTCTTAATCACCAGGTTCGGTAAAGAAAGTAGACTTCCGGGTTGGAGCACATGGTTCAAAAAACAACAAAATTAGCTTTTTATACGAATTTAATCCGATTTCAAATAATTTTTAAACCGCAGTGACCAACCCTTATATATATCTAATCTATTATATAAATGGGTTCACGTCATGTGATGTATACCTCAAACAAAGAAACCATACAACGCAGAAAAACAATACTTGCCAACAGAAATAGGCCTCAAGCAAGGTATGTTTGTAGCAAAGAAACTCCCCAAAAACCTAAAAGGCCCCCAAAACAACGAGTAAAAATAAAACTACATTTCCCAGTATCCTCCGGGGCAGCCAATGACTCACCCAGCCTCTACATTCTGAACAACATGATTGGCTGCCAATAAGGGCGGATTTGCATAACTGCTGTAACCATAGCAACGCTGGCAAGAGCCATCCAAGGCTAGGATAGAATGCTGAGAGATTTCAGTTGGTGTTTGAGGGTTAAACTGCCAAAACCAAACTCTGAGGGAGCAATTCTCCAGCAAATTCCTACCCACACAACACAACACAACTTCCAATCACAACCCATCCCACCAACCTTACGGGACCCCGTACACACAACACCTACAAACACCACAAACTAAAACCATTCCTTCCTTCCACACAGACAGAAACTGACCCAAAAGACAAGCCATGCCTTATAAAAATAACAGCATCGGACGACACACTCACAACGCTACATACATCAAACAAAAAAGGGCAGAACAAACGCCAGAACAGAAACACACTGCGCAGCAGAGACACAGACAACAGGTCACTGCACGACGCACAGCTGAGAACCAAATGCAAAGAACTGCACGACAAGAAGAAGCGCGCAGCCAGGAACAACAAAGACGCAGAAATGCAACACAACAGCAGCGCGCAAGGAGCGCAGAAACACGACGTCGCAACACAGAAAACAAACTTCAAAAACACCACAACCAATTCCACCGCCTAGCCTTCAGATACAACGCTGCAGAAGGCCGACATTGGCACCCTAACGCACATCTGCACACACTGCAAAGCCCTGAAATACCCAGCAGAAACAACAGGAATGTGCTGCCTAGCCGGTAAAGTCTCTCTCCCACCACTTGCCACTCCTCCACAACCACTACAGACTTTGCTGAGTGGAGACACTCCAGAATCAAAACACTTCCTCCGCTATAGAAGACAATACAACTCATGCTTCCAGATGACATCATTTGGAGCACACATAGAAAGTGCGCAATTCATGCCTACATGACCCCACCAAGACCATAAGTAACATCATTTCCAACCCTTACATCTCGCATCTCCTAAATAGGGCACAGCAACGCGTGCCGGGTACAGCTAGTGTGTGTGTGTGTGTGTGTGTGTGTGTGTGTGTGTGTGTGTGTGTATATATATATAAGATTTCTTAGTCGCCACTCCCGGGTGGCTCCGGGCAGCTTCCAATTTTAAAAATACAGAACAACAATACAGAACAATAAGCAATAACAACAATAAAATACAGAACAATAAGCAATAAAAACAATGGCAATAAAACATTTAAAAGATTACATTAAACACCAATATTGCTTCGACTAGTATGTGTTAGACCAGCGTTTCTCAACCTGGGGGTCGGGACCCCTGGAGGGGTCGCGAGGGAGTGTCGGACGGGTCTCCAAAGACCATCAGAAAACACAGCATTTTCAGTTGGTCATGGGGGTTCTGTGTGGGAAGTTTGGCCCAATTCTCTCATTGGTGGGCTTTAGGATGCTCTTTGATTGTGGGTGAACTATAAATCCCAGCAACTACAACTCACACACGTCAAGGTCTATTTCCCCCAAACTCCACCAATGTTCACATCTGGGCATATTGAGTATCCGTGCCAAGTTTGGTCCGGATCTATCATTGTCTGAGTCCACAGTGCTCTCTGGATGTAGGTGAACTACAACTCCCAAACTCAGTGCCCATCAGAACCTCCCAGTTATTTTCTGCCAAGTTTGGTCATCGTTGGTGGAGTTCCCTTTGTAGAGACCTCCTCTTGCCTCCAAGTTCTGTTGGGATGTTTGGCCCAGGTCTATCATTGGTGGGGTTCAGAATGCTCTTTGATGGTAGGTGTACTATAAATCCCAGCAACTACAAGTCCCAAAGACAAAATCTACCTGCCCCCAACCCCACCAGTATTCAAATTTAGGTATTTGTGGCAAATTTGGTCCATTGAATGAAATACATCCTGCATGTTAGATATTTACATGAGCAAAGTCAGACTTATGAAGTAGCAACAAAAATAACGTTATGGTTGGGGGTCACCAAAACATGAGGAACTGTATTAAAGGGTCGCGGTGTTAAGAAGGTTGGGAACCACTGTGTTAGACTGTAGCACAGCAGTTCTCGTTCGTGCCTGGAGGGCAAGGAATAGGTCCTGGGGTTCCATTAGCATTAGGGCCTGCAGCAGCAGAGGTGGATTCGGAGGATGAGCTAGATGACTGGGGTGAAGCACAGGGCCCTTCCGATGGGCCTCGTGCGCCCGCAGAGAGCTTGGCATGGGATGAAATGTTGTTTGGGCCCAGCTTAGATTCCGATCACCAGGTGGAGATGGGAAGCAGCGAAGGGAGTTATGAGCACCCGGGAGGAATTCCCAAGAGCCGAGAATGTAAACATGGACGAATCCGAGTGGGAAAGTGCCAGGGAGGAAAGTTCTCAGGAAGATAGCGACACAGCTGCCGAGAGGCAAGGTCGCTCTTTCGATAGGAGACGAGACATTGAGTCTAGCAGGAGGGCTTGGTCAAGAGTCCTAGATTGGCCGAGGATCGCATTGGATTGCAGAACCTTGCCCTGTTTCCTGATTCCTTGCCACGCTTCCAGCTTATTTGCTACGTTACTTTGGACTACTTGCTTAACACCTTGAACACTTGCATATTATTGGACTATTTACTCTTTGGAACTGTTTTTATATACTCAATAAAGTAGTTAGCCTTCAGTACGTCTCTGTGTGTGTGATTAAGGGGCCCGCCAGGTCCGTGATCGTGACATAGACTGACTCAATCACGGAAAGCCTGCCAAAATAGCCAGGCCTTACAGGCTTTTCTGAAAGCCAAGGGGTCACGGAGTGACCTGGCATCCGGCGGCAGGGAATTCCAAAGCGTAGGGGCAATGATGGAGAATGCCCTTCTCCTCGTTGACGTGAGGTGATAAGCTTTGGCACTCGGAATAAAGAGAAGATCTTGGTCTTCAGATCTCAGTGATCTCGTGGGACAGTATGGGGTAAGGCGGTCCCTCAGGTACACTGGCCCCAGACCATGCAAGGCCTTGAAAGTCAAAACTAACACTTTGAACGTGATCCGGAATTCAATGGGCAACCAATGCAATTCCCGCAACACTGGTGTAATACGGTGACTCTCAGTCGTGCCTGTGAGCACGCGGGCTGCGGCGTTTTGCACTAGCTTAAGTTTCCGGGTCACCGACAAAGGAAGGCCGATGTAGAAGGCGTTACAGTAGTCTAACCTTGAGATGACCGTCGTTTAGATCAGTGTTTTTCAACCTTTTTTGAGCCGCGGCACATTTTTTACATTTACAAAACCCTGGGGCACACCACCAACCAAAATGACACAACATGACACTCTAACACAGTGATACAGATAGTTAATATGTCTTTAAATGTATTTATACACTCAGTGTGAAACCTGGGCCTGTTTCGATGAACACAACATAGATATCCTGGCAGGAATGGCAGAAAGACAGAAAGACACACACGAAGGTCTTGCTCAACAGCTGGGAGTTATAGTTCACCTGCAATCAAAGAGCATTCTGAACTCCACCAATGATGGAATGGAATCAAACTTCCCACACAGAACTACCACAACCAAGAGAAAATACTATAAGAGTTTGGTGGGCATTGACCTTGAGTTCACCTATATCCAGAGAGCACTGTGGACTCAAACAATGTTGGATCAGGACCAAACTTGGCATGAATACTCAATATGCCCAAATGTGAACACAGATGGAATTTGGGGAAAATAGACCTTGACATTTGGGAGTTACAGTTTCTGGGATTTATCAAAGAGCATCCTGAACACACAATCAAAGAGCATCCTGAACTCTTGCAAGAAAGGATATTGGAGGTTCCAATTTCCCACGGCACACCTGATGATTGCTCACGGCACACTAGTGTGCCACGGCACACTGGTTGGGAAACACTGGTTTAGATCACCCTAGCCAGATCGCAGCGGGACAGGTAGGGGGCCAGCTTCCGAGCCTGGCGAAGGTGGGAAAACGCGACCCGGTGACCATGGAGACCTGAGTCTCCATGGAGAGCCGAGTGTCCAAGTGGACTCCGAGGCTTTTTACTGAAGGCGACGGGCACAGAGCCGTGCCGTCCAGAGTCGGAAGCTGGAGTCCCCCACTACCCGGGCAACCTAGCCAAAGGATCGACGTCTTCGCCGGATTCACCTTCAACTTACTGGCTCGTAGCCATTCAGTAACGGCTTCGAGGCAAAAATGGAAATGATCGGGTACAGAGTCGGGCCGACCCTCCATCCTCAGAATGAGCTGAGTGTCGTCACCATGCTGGTGACACTCAAGCCCAAAGCTGCGCACCAGCTGGGCAAGTGGTCGCATATAGATGTTAAATCTATTTTATAAAGGGGTTCCCGTCATGGAATGACCGTCCCAAACAGAGAAACCTTACAACGCAGAAACACCAAACTTGCCAACAGAAATAGGCCTCAAGCAAGGTAGGTTTGTAGCAAAAAAACTTTACCCCCAAAACCTAAAAGGCCCCCAAAACAACGAGTAAAAAAACCTACATTTCCCAGCATCCTCCGGGGCTGCCAACGACTCTCCCAGCCTCTACATTCTGACAACATGATTGGCTGCCAATAAGGGCAGATTTGCATAACTCCTGTACTGGCCAGCCAACATGAACATTCCGACCCATAATAAACTGTCAGAGGAGGATAAGGCAAAGGGCTGAGGCACAAACACAAACACCCAATTCACTTCCACAGAAAATTTACACCACTACAAATCACAGACCATGCCCAAAATTGACATTAAGGCTTCATTAACTTAATTTCCCTGACTAGGCCTCACTTAATGGAATGCTGTTTACGCTCTGAATTGACAGTAAGGCTTCATTAACTTGATTTTCCCGACTACGCCTCAACTCACTGGACATTGTGTATGGCCTGAATTGACAGTAAGGCTTCATTAACTTGCTGTTCCTGACTAGGCCTCAGCTCATGGGACATTGTGTATGGCCTGAATTGACAGTAAGGCTTCATTAACTTGATTTTCCTGACTAGGCCTCAGCTCATGGGACATTGTGTATGGCCTGAATTTACAGTAACCTACCTTGGCACACAGAGCCCCTATGACCCACGCTACATTCTACTGCAGTTTGGAGGAGGGTGGACCATGGATTATGGGACTTGAAGTACCTTCATGGATAATGGGATTTGTACTACTTCAAAACCCATCATTCCCCACAGACCACTGTGGCCCAGAACCAAGACCGATAAAGACCAAACTTGGCACACAATGCACCCCATGACCCACACTCCATCCGACTGCAGATTAGAGGAGGACACACCATGGATAATGGGATTTCAAGTACCTCTATTCCCTTCCAAAGTACCCCACCCACACAAGCATCAACCTCTACATCAACACAGCAGACGGAAAGTCAAAAAACATTGTATATCCACAAGCTATGCAGAACGCCAGCAACACCACACAACAACAACTCCACAGGACTCCAACATCCCATCCACCAAAACAACCCACAACGACACAGCCAGGGTCCCAACAACACCATAACTAAAAACAATTCCAACCCTTACATACCCAGACTTTCTCGCATCTCCTAAATAGGGCACAGCAACGCGTGCCGGGTACAGCTTGTATCTATATACGAGTGTATTTTTTCCACCTTTCCTGAATCATCGCTCCCGCGTCCGCAACCTTGCCTCCTTTTCCTCCCACGTAGCAAGTCATTGAAAGGCTTGTCCCCGAAGCCGAGTCAAAGATTGTGCCAAACGTCTCCTGCCTCTCACCTCCTTGCTCTCTGTAATTATTGGAGGTCATGCCAAGAATGTTGCCTATAAGGCTGGATGTGTCTGTATTTGGCGTACATTGAGACATAATGTGCTCTTATGTCTCCATACGATCCTGCTCATTAACCCGCCCACGGGCACTTTTCTGAGCAAAGAACAGGCCTCGTGTCACCTTGGAAAAGAGCTATTTTAAAACACCACAAATCCCAGGAAGTCTTCCCAGCCGGAGACGCCAAACTGCCTCGGTCCTCCCCCCTTCTAGACAAACAAACCCATTGGTTTGTTGTTGAAGGCTTTCATGGCCAGAATCATGGGGTTTCTGTCAGGCCTGGATTATCCATAAGGCCAGGCTAGGCCATGGTCTAGAGCAGGGCTGTCCAACTTCTACGGGCCCAAGGGCCAGAATTCCGGTCACTGATCACCTGGGGGGCCGAAGGGTCTGCCTCCGCCCCTGGCTCCGCCCCCTCTCCTGGCTCCGCCCCCTCCCCGGCTCCAATTTACTTACAATTGACCTTGAGTTGTGGAGTTGTAGTTCACCTCCATCCAGAGAGCACTGTGGACTCAAATAATGATGGATCTGGACCAAACTTGGCATGAATACTCAATATACCCAAATGGGAACACTGGGGGCTTTGGGGGAAGGTTCCCTAATACCCGTGAGTTATTTGAGTCCACACTCAAATTGGGACACACCAAAAAAAAGCCAAACACCTCAATGGCGTCGCAGGGCTTGATGGGGCCTCCTTTCCCAGAGGCCCAAAGAGCCCCCTCCCTCCCTGAAGGGAAAACAAGCTGCGGGGGCAGGCGCAAAGGAAGCCACGTTGCGCCCAGCACGCGGGGGAAGGCAGCACAACAAGGGGAGGGGTGCAGAGGGGGAAGGAAGCATCGCCAAGGAAACCGCCGCTGAGGGACCCCTCCCCTCACCCAACGTCCCACTGTTTTTAGATTGATTGATTCGAGCCAGGCCCTTCCTGACCCACACTGCGGGAGCCCGCCACAGGGCCCAAGCCACGCCAACGCCGTCTCCGAAGAGCCCCACTGGAGCCGAGGCCAAGCTCAGGCCGGCGCGCGGCTCTCCCCATCCGCGGGCGGGAAGCGAGGCCCCCACAGGAAGAGGACGGAGCCAGGAGGGGCTTTCCTGCCTCACTCCCTCCCCCTCTCTCTGAGGGAATGAATGGGGCTGGCCTGGAAGCAGCCGCGAGGGAGGAGGAGGTGCGCGCCCAGGCCGCAAATCCCGCGGGACCCAAGATTTCGGCAGCTATCGTGAGACTACGCAGCCACAGACGGGATTTCGACCTCCCTCAAAATCCCATCTGTGGCTGGCGTAGTCTCGCGATGCTTGCCTAAACCCGGAAGTATTTATTTATTTATTCATTTTATTTTTAATTTGTATTTTATTAAAACAAGTTACGGGGCCGGAGGGAAGGGGCTCGGGGGCCGTGTACGGCCCCAGGGCCGCCTGTTGGACAGCCCTGGTCTAGAGCAGTGGTTCTCAACCTTCCTAATGCAGTGACCCCTTAATACAGTTCCTCGTGTTGTGGTGACCCCCAACCATAAAATTATTTTCATTGCTACTTCATAACTAATTTTGCCCGTTATGAATAGGAATGTAAATATCTGACATGCCAGATGTATTTTCACTCACTGGACCAAATTTGACACAAATTCCCAATGTGCCCACATTTGAATATTGGTTGGGGGGGGACGGACATTGATTTTGTCCTTTGGGAGTTGTAGTTGCTGGGATTTATAGTCCACCTACAATCAAAGAGCATTCTGAGCTACACCAGTTATGGAATTTAACCAAACTTTGCACACAGAACTCCCATGACCAAGAGAAAATGCTAGAAGGGTTTGGCGGGCATTGGCCTTGAGTTTTTGAGTTGTAGTCTCCTAAATCCTGAGAGCACTGTGGACTCAAACAATGATGGATTTAGATCAGGGCTGTCCAACTGGCGGCCCGTGGGCCATATACGGCCCCCCAACCCCTTCCCTGTGGCCCCCTACTCTTTTAGAAAAGAAATGGGCTGTTTAAAATAAAAAAATATTTATATATATGCTGTATATATTTTATTTTATTATATATATATATATATATATATATAATATATATATATATATTGCTTCCCCGAAAGTAAGACAGCGTCTTACTTTCTTTTCCCAAAAAAAAGTCCCCTACGGCTTACTTTTGGGGTATGTCTTATATAACCCAAGACGTACCCCATCGCCACACCCACGCCGCCGCCGCCGCCACGCCGCCCCCGCAACCGGCTTCGTCCCGCCCCTGGCTCCTTTCCCCCTCCCTTGCTTGGAGGCCTGGCGAAAAGGTGTGCCGCGGAGGTGTGCTGCAGGTGTGCGCGGCACACCTCCCGATTTGCGGCGGCGGCGCGGCAGCGGAGGTATGGCTTACATACGGGTACGGCTTATATAAGCCCGACCCTCGACCCCGATACGTCTTAAAATCGGGGGTGTCTTACTTTCGGGGAAACACGGTATTATTTATATATATATTTTTGCAGCGGGGAGGGGAGGGGCAGGGCGGGGCAGGGAGGAGCAGGCTCCCTCCTCCTCCTACTCCCCCCCCCCCCCCCGCCAATCGGCGCGCTCCGTCATTGTGAGGCGGAGATGGCACAGCCGCGGCAGAGATGGGCAGGAAGAGAGGCGCCGATCCCCGGGCTCTGCGCCTCCCTTCTTGCTTCTCTCCGTGATTTGGAAATAAGGGAAAGAGGGGGGTGGGAATATATGGGGCAGAAATATAATAATATAATAATTGTTTAATTATGCCCCCCATGTGTTGCATTCTCTCCCTCCCCACTTATGTTAATATTAAATATATAGAATTGGAGCCGGGGGAGGGGGCGGGGCCAGAGCCGGGGAGGGGGTGGAGCCAGGGGATGGGGCGGAGGCAGACCCTTAGGCCCCCCAGGTGATCACTGACCGGAACTCAGGCCCCCGGTCTGGTAGAAGTTGGACAGGCCTGATTTAGACCAAACTTGGCAATATGCCCACATATGAACACTGGTACAGTTTGGGAAAAGAGACTTGATATTTGGGATTTGTAGTTCCTGGGATTTATCGTTCACCTACAATCAAAGCGCATTCAGAACCCCACCAATGACGAAATTGGGTCAGATTTCTCACACAGAACCCCCATGAACCACAGAAAATACTGTCTTTTCTGATGGTCTTTGGCGACCCCTCTGGCATCCTCTTGCGACCCAGCCAGGGGTCCCGACCCCCAGGTTGAGAAACACTGGTCTAGAGGCAAACGCCGAGAGGGGCGCAGATCACGGACCCTCCCCCCCCAAATGTTGAAACAAATAAAAACGCAATGGCGCATGGAGTTGAGGAAGGAAGCCGCTGCTCCTGGGCTGCCTCCGCCTCATGCCGCTCTCTCCCGCCGCCAGCTAGGGCTCCAACCTGTTCGTGGAGCCGCTGGCAGCCTGTGGCTTACCCGCCTCGCCTCCTCCGCGTAGCAGCATCTAAGGGGCTCGCCTGCGGGAGAAGGAAGGAGGAGAAGAGGAGGAGGAGGAGCCGGAGCCCAACCACCAACCCCCCCAGACAGAGCCCCGGAGGGAGGGACAATGGGCGCAATGGGCTCCGCGGAACTCGCCATCAGGAAGGCCCAGGAGGCGCTTTCGGAGGAGAGGAGCGAGCTGCACAGCTGAGGCGCCAGGGAGGGAGCGAGCAAGGGAGGGAGGGAGGGCGCCATCGACGCGTCTCGCGAGAACGCCCCCCTCAGGGAAGTGGCCTCCCGTGCCCCGGATGCAGGCCGCAGTGCATGCGCAGGAGGAGGAAAGACAGGAGGGAGGAGGAAAGGTTGCAGCGACCCCCCAGCGGGGAAATAGCAGCAGGCCAAGTGGGCGGGAGTGACGGCCGGGTCAGTGGGGCCTAGAGGGAGGGTGAAGCGGGACTCGGGCCTGTGCTCAGGGCGCGAGGCCGGCCTCCTTCCCTAAGGCGGTGGTTTTGGAGCCCGCTCGCCGCAACAGGGGGCCCAAAAGATGGAGGGAGGGGCAGGAGGGAGCACAACACGCGGGGGTGTCATTCCAAAGTGTGGCCTAGGGCGCAAAAAGTTGTTAATCCGGGCCTGGTTGCTGTGAGTGTTCAGGGCTGTCTGGCAAGAGTCCTTTCTCCCACCCTGGACATCATTCCACAGATATATCAACCCCACTTGCCTCGTTTCCAACAGACCTCACAACCTCTGCGGGTGCCTTCCATAGATGTGGGCGAAACGTCAGGAGAGAATGCTTCCGGAATATGCCCAGACAGCCTGGAAAACTCACAGACAGCCCAGAAATGAGTCTGATTCCTCTTAATATAGATCGGGCCTGTCCAACTGGCGGCCCGCGGGCCATACACGGCCCGCCAGCCCCCTGGACGTGGCCCACAAGATCTCCGCTTTTAATTTTAATTTTTTTTAAATCGCCGAAAAGGGGTGGGGCGCGGGGCTCTGCGGGGGTGGGGCCGCTCCCACCCTGGCGCGCATGCCCGGCGTACTGCACGGCCCGCACCTTTTCAGCGGGGCTGGGTGACGTCAGGCGTGGCGCTGGCGCCGAGGAGGGCGTCCTGTCCCTTTTCTGCGGGGCTAGATGACATCAGGACGTCACCCAGCCACGCAGAAAAGGGATAGGACGCCGCGCCAGCGTCCTGTCCCTTTTCTGCAGGGCTAGGTGACATCAGGACGTCACCCAGCCACGCAGAAAAGGGATAGGACGCCGCGCCAGTTTCCTGTCCCTTTTCTGCAGGGCTAGGTGACATCAGGACGTCACCCAGCCGCGCAGAAAAGGGATAGGACGCCGCGCCAGCGTCCTGTCCCTTTTCTGCAGGGCTAGGTGACATCAGGACGTCACCCAGCCGCACAGAAAAGGGATAGGACGCCGCGCCAGCGTCCTGTCCCTTTTCTGCGGGGCTAGGTGACATCAGGACTTCACCCAGCCACGCAGAAAAGGGATAGGACGCCGCGCCAGCGTCCTGTCCCTTTTCTGCAGGGCTAGGTGACATCAGGACGTCACCCAGCCGCGCAGAAAAGGGATAGGACGCCGCGCCAGCGTCCTGTCCCTTTTCTGCGGGGCTAGATGACATCAGGACGTCACCCAGCCACGCAGAAAAGGGATAGGACGCCGCGCCAGCGTCCTGTCCCATTTCTGCGCAGCTAGGTGACGTCAGGATGTCACCCAGCCGCGCAGAAAACGGATAGGACGCCGCGCCAGCTTCCTGTCTCTTTTCTGCAGGGCTAGGTGACATCAGGACATCAGGACGTCACCCAGCCACGCAGAAAAGGGATAGGACGCCGCACCAGTTTCCTGTCCTTTTCTGCAGGGCTAGGTGACATCAGGACGTCACCCAGCCGCGCAGAAAAGTGGGCAGAAAAGGGATAGGACGCCGCGCCAGTTTTCCTGTCCCTTTTCTGCAGGGCCAGGTGACATCACCACCACGCCACCCAGCCGGCAGAAAGTTGGATAGCCCTGATATAGATGAACGCCATATTATATGCAAGTAGAAGTCCCTTTTCTGCAGGGCTAGGTGACATCAGGGACGTCACCCAGCCTTGAGAAGGAGGGCGCCGAGGATAGGAAGGCCGCGCCCTGGTGCCTGTCCCTTTTCTGCAGGGCGGGGCAGGTGACATCAGGACGTCACCCAGCCACGCAGAAATGGGATAGCTTGGGTCTGGAGTGCCAGCTGATGCCACCCAGCTGGTGCTGAGGATGGAAGGCCGGCCGGACTCCGTACCCGATTCTTTCCATCAATGCCTTGAGGCCGTGACTGGATGGCTACGGCCCAGCCGGTTGAGGGTGAATCCTTCGAAGACGGAGATCTTGTGGCTGGGTCGTCTGGGTGGGGGGGGGGGATGCCAGCTGCCTAAACTAGATGGTGAGGCGTTATGCCTGTCATCGTTAGTAAAAAGCTTGGGGGTCCAATTAGACCCATTGTTGACCACGGAGACCCAGGTCTCCGTGGTCAGCACAACCGCATTTTTCCATCTGCGCCAGGCAAGGCGGCTGGCGCCCTACCTATCTGGGAACGACTTGGCCACTGTGATCCAGGCGACGGTCATCTCGAGACTGGACTACTGTAACACCCTTTACATCGGCCTACCTTTGAGGGTGACCCGAAAGCTCAAGCTAGCACAGAGTGCTGCGGCACGCCTTCTTGCCGGGGCTCCGGCGAGATGCCACATTACACCAATACTGCGGCAACTGCACTGGCTACCAATCGAGTACCGGATCTCCTTTAAAGTGCTGGTGCTAACCTTTAAGGCCTTGTATGGTCTTGGGCCAGTGTACTTGAGGGACCGCCTCTCCCCATATCTTCCCCAGAGATCCCTGCGCTCCAGTGAACAAAATCTCCTCAATGTCCCCTCCATTCGACAATATCGTTTGTCCTCAACGAGACAAAAGGCGTTTTCGGTGGTTGCACCGACTTAGTGGAACGCGCTGCCAGAGGAAGTCAGAGGAATTGGAGAGCTGTCCTCATTCCGTAGAGCACTGTTTCCCAACCAGTGTGCGATCATCAGGTGTGCCGGAGCACACTAGTGTGCCGTGAGCGATCATCAGGTGTGCTGTGGGACATTGGAACCTCCAGGAGGGGGGGGGGGGAGAGTCTAGTGTGTTGAAGTATAAAAACCCTAAGAAACCTACCTCTATAAAGGCACAAAATTACAACCACCCCCCTCCCCACCCTTTGCCTACTTGGTCTCTCCCTCTCCGTGCATTGGGAAGGCCCGCCTCCCTTTCCCCAAGTAGAGACCTCCTCTTACCTCCTGGGGGTTCTGTGTGGGATGTTTGGCCCAGTTCTATCATTGGTGGGGTTCAGAGTGCTCTTTGATTGTAGTTCCAGCAACTACAACTCCCAAATGTCAAGGTCTATTTCCCCTGAACTCCATCTGCGTTCATATTTGGGCATATTGAGTATTCGTGCCAAGTTTGGTCCTGATCCAACATTTTTTGAGTCCACAGTGCTCTCTGGATACAGGTGAACTACAACTCCAAAACTCAAGGTCAATGCCCACCAAACTCTTATAGTATTTTCTCTTGTTTATGGGAGTTCTGTGTGGGAAGTTTGTGTCTTTCTGCCATTCCTGCCAGGATATCTATGTTGAGTCCATGGAAACAGGCCCAGGTTTCACACTGAGTGTATAAATACATTTAAAAACATATTAACTATATGTATGACTGTGTTAGAGTGTCACTTTGTGTCTTTTTGGTTGGTGGTGTGCCCTAGGATTTTGCAAATGTAAAAAATGTGCCGCGGCTCAAAAAAGGTTGAAAAACACTGCCGTAGAGCTTGTAAGACGGTCCTCTTCCATTTAGCGTTCCCGTCCGAGTAAAGTTGTTCTATCTGCTGTGTAGTTTTAGAGTCACTAGTGATAGTAATATTTTTAGATTAATTCTGTAGTTTTATTCCCTGTCTGTATTTTATATTGCTGTAAACTGCTCCGAGCTTCTAGAAGGAGCGGTCTAGAAGCTGAAATCTATGTATATAATAAAAGTCAGTGTTTGTGGCCGAGCGGTGGGAGGAATATGTGGCAGCGTTTCGATTGGCTGCCACTCCGGGATTATTTGCATAAATGGCTGTGACTGGCCAGCCTCCCAACATTCCAACACAGCACAGAGAGGAAAGGGAAGGGCTTGAGGCAGGCATACATGGCTGGAGTTGAAGTTATCCAGTGGACAGTTTTTTCTGTTGGAAATGGAATGTTCAGTACCTTCACCCCATACACTTCTAAGGTGACTCAGAGGGAAAGCAAAAGGCCTCAGGCACTCAGCCACTGCGGCCCACAGCACTGACGGATCAGGACCAAACATAGCAAACAAGGAACCAATGGCCCACTTCACAACCTGGTGTGGTTTAGGGCAGGATGGGCCACGAATGATGGGATCTGCAGTACCTTCACCTCATTCACTTCCCAAACAACACTGCGGCCCCTATACATCACAGACCAGGCCCAATATTGACAGCAAGGCTTCCTTAACTTGATTTTCCTGACTAGGCCTCAGCTCATGGGATAGTGTTAGGCTTCCTTAACTTAATTTTCCTGACTAGGCCTCAGCTCATGGGATATTGTTAGGCTTCCTCAACTTGATTTTCCTGACTAGGCCTCAGCTCATGGGATATTGTTAGGCTTCCTTAACTTGATTTTCCTGACTAGGCCTCAGCTCATGGGATATTGTTAGGCTTCCTTAACTTGATTTTCCTGACTAGGCCTCAGCTCATAGGATACTGTTAGGCTTCCTTAACTTGATTTTCCTGACTAGGCCTCAGCTCATGGGATATTGTTAGGCTTCCTCAACTTGATTTTCCTGACTAGGCCTCAGCTCATGGGATATTGTTAGGCTTCCTCAACTTGATTTTCCTGACTAGGCCTCAGCTCATGGGATATTGTTAGGCTTCCTTAACTTGATTTTCCTGACTAGGCCTCAGCTCATGGGATATTGTTAGGCTTCCTCAACTTGATTTTCCTGACTAGGCCTCAGCTCATGGGATATTGTTAGGCTTCCTCAACTTGATTTTCCTGACTAGGCCTCAGCTCATGGGATATTGTTAGGCTTCCTCAACTTGATTTTCCTGACTAGGCCTCAGCTCATGGGATATTGTTAGGCTTCCTCAACTTGATTTTCCTGACTAGGCCTCAGCTCATGGGATATTGTTAGGCTTCCTCAACTTGATTTTCCTGACTAGGCCTCAGCTCATGGGATATTGTTAGGCTTCCTCAACTTGATTTTCCCTGACTAGGCCTCAGCCTCAGCTCATGGGGATAATTGATTTTCCTTAGCCTCAGCTTCTGTTAGGCTCTTAACTTGATTTTCCTGACTAGGCCTCAGCTCATGGGATATTGATTTTCCTTAGGCTTCCTAACTTGATTTTAGGCCCCAGCCTGACTAGGCCTCAGCTCAGCTCATGGGATATTGTTAGGCTTCCTGGGATAACTTGATTTTTCCTTTTCAGCTCTGCTTCCTCAACTTGATTTTCCTGACTAGGCCTCAGCTCATGGGATATTGTTAGGCTTCCTGATCTTGATTTTCCTGACTAGGCCTCAGCTCATGGGATATTGTTAGGCTTCCTCAACCTGATTTTTTAGGCCTCAGCCTGACTAGGCCTCAGCTCATGGGATATTGTTAGGCTTCCTCAACTTGATTTTCCTGACTAGGCCTCAGCTCATGGGATATTGTTAGGCTTCCTCAACTTGATTTTCCTGACTAGGCCTCAGCTCATGGGATACTGTTAGGCTTCCTCAACTTGATTTTCCTGACTAGGCCCCAGCTCATGGGATATTGTTAGGCTTCCTCAACTTGATTTTCCTGACTAGGCCTCAGCTCATGGGATATTGTTAGGTTTCCTTAACTTGATTTTCCTGACTAGGCCTCAGCTCATGGGATATTGTTAGGCTTCCTCAACTTGATTTTCCTGACTAGGCCTCAGCTCATGGGATATTGTTAGGCTTCCTCAACTTGATTTTTCCTGACTAGGCCTCAGCTCATGGGATATTGTTAGGCTTCCTCAACTTGATTTTCCTGACTAGGCCTCAGCTCATGGGATATTGTTAGGTTTCCTCAACTTGATTTTCCTGACTAGGCCTCAGCTCATGGGATATTGTTAGGCTTCCTCAACTTGATTTTCCTGACTAGGCCTCAGCTCATGGGATATTGTTAGGCTTCCTCAACTTGATTTTCCTGACTAGGCCTCAGCTCATGGGATATTGTTAGGCTTCCTCAACCTGATTTTCCTGACTAGGCCTCAGCTCATGGGATATTGTTAGGCTTCCTCAACTTGATTTTCCTGACTAGGCCTCAGCTCATGGGATACTGTTAGGCTTCCTCAACTTGATTTTCCTGACTAGGCCTCAGCTCATGGGATACTGTTAGGCTTCCTCAACTTGATTTTCCTGACTAGGCCTCAGCTCATGGGATATTGTTAGGCTTCCTCAACTTGATTTTCCTGACTAGGCCTCAGCTCATGGGATACTGTTAGGCTTCCTCAACTTGATTTTCCTGACTAGGCCTCAGCTCATGGGATACTGTTAGGCTTCCTCAACTTGATTTTCCTGACTAGGCCTCAGCTCATGGGATACTGTTAGGCTTCCTCAACTTGATTTTCCTGACTAGGCCTCAGCTCATGGGATATTGTTAGGCTTCCTCAACTTGATTTTCCTGACTAGGCGTCAGCTCATGGGATATTGTTAGGCTTCCTCAACTTGATTTTCCTGACTAGGCCTCAGCTCATGGGATATTGTTAGGCTTCCTTAACTTGATTTTCCTGACTAGGCCTCAGCTCATGGGATATTGTTAGGCTTCCTCAACTTGATTTTCCTGACTAGGCCTCAGCTCATGGGATATTGTTAGGCTTCCTCAACTTGATTTTCCTGACTAGGCCCCCAACAATGACAGAACAAGACCAAACTTGGCACACAGACACCCCAAGGTGCACCCTACATCCTGGTGCAGTTTGAGGGAGGATGGACCATGGATGATGGGACTTGCAGTACTTCTATTCACTTCCTTAGAGCACTGTGGCCCACACCAATGACGAATCAGGACCAAACTTGACAAACAGGGCCCCTATGGCCTACTCTAAGTCCTGGTTCTGTTTGGAATAGGATGGATCATGGGTGATGGGAGTTGACGCACCTCCACTCACTTCCTGAGCACTGTGGCCCACACCAATGACGAACTATGGCACACAATGCCTTCCTCAAATAACCCGGGCACCGCCGGGTCCCCAAGCTAGTAATAAATAATAATAAATAAATAAATAAATCTGTTGGGGGTGCTTTGATTGTGTGCTCCTGCATGGCAGAATGGGGTTGCGCTCGATGGCCCCTGGGTCTCTTTCCACTTGGTGGTTCTAGGAGTTCAGTACAGAACAGGCCGAAATGCCCGTCCTGAACGGGAGTCCTGAGTCCTCCTGTCCTGGGCCCTCCTTCTCTTCTCAGGCACCGTGGCCATGGACCTACAGAACACGGAGTGCCGCCCCGTCAACAACAGCAAGCTCACTCTGCCTGCGGAGAACGGGTCCGGCAAGCGGAGGCCCAGCATCGCCCCCGTCTTGGAGGTGGCCGACAGCTCTTCCCTCTTGCCCTGCGACATGCTCAGCGACCAGTCGGAGGACGAGATGACCCAGTCGGACGAGGAGGGCCTCCCGGTCATAGAGTCAGTGAGCCCTCTGTTTATGTCTTTGGTTGCAAACCAGATTTGTTGCCTCATGCAATGGAAAATAATACTTTGGGGTGCAGCTGTGGTCTTGAACGATTCTACTTGAATTGCCTTGATTCAGTGCTATGCATGCCCGGATTACCCACAAGGCCAACGAGGCCACGGCCTAGGGGCGCAAGCCTGGTCTGCAAAACAAAACAAAACAAAACAAAACTGGTCTGCGCCCCTCTTTCCCCCTTTCTCATGCCCGTCCTCGCTCCTTCTCCCGGCAAAGTCTCTACTCCGTCCCCTCCGTCTCTCTGTCTCTCGTGCGCTCTCTCTCGCTCTCTCTCGCGTGCGCTCTCTCTCTTGCGTTCTCTCTCGCGTGCGTGCTCTCTCTCTTGCTTGCGCTTTCTCTGTTTCGCGCGCTCTCTCTCTTGCTCTCTCTCACGCAGATCTCCCTCTCTCTCTCTCTCTCTCTCGCGTGCGCTCTCTCGCTCTCTCACGCGCGCTCTCTCTCTTGCTCTCTCTCACGCACGATCTCCCTCTCGCTCGCTCTCGTGTGCGCTCTCTCGCTCTCTCACGCGCGCTCTCTCTCTTGCTCTCTCTCACGCACGATCTCCCTCTCTCTCTCTCTCGCGTGCGCTCTCTCGCTCTCCCGCGCGCTCTCTCTCTTGCTCTCTCTCTTGCGTGCTCTCTCTCTTGCTCTCTCTCACGCGCGATCTCTCTCTTATGCGCGCACACTTTCTCTCTCGCTCTCGCGCGCTCTCTCGCTCTCTCTCACGCGCGATCTCTCTCTTGCTCACGCTTTCTCTCGCTCTCTCGCGCGCATGCTCGCGCTCTCTCGCTCGCGCGCTCTCTCTCTTGCTCTTTTTCTTGCTGTCTCTCGCTCGCGCTCTCTCGCGCTCTCTCTCTTGCTCTCTCTCTTTCGCGTGCTCTCTCTCACACACGCGTGCTCTCTCTCACCCGCTCTCTCTCTCTCGCTCACGCTCTCTCTCTCTTGCTTGCTCTCTCTCACACATGCTCTCTCTTGCTCGCGCTCTCTCGCTCTCTTTCTCGCTGTCTCTCGCTCGCGCTCTCTCACTCTCTCTCACGTGCGCTCTCTCTCTTGCTCTCTCTCTCTCATATGCTCTCTCTTACACACGCGTGCTCTCTCTCTCGCTCTCTCGCAGTCTCTCTCGCTCTTTCGTGCGCTCTCTTGCGCTCTCTCTCTGTTGCGTGTGCGTGCGTGCACTCTCTCTTTCTTGTGCGCACCTTTGGAGTGAGTTTGCACCCGCTGCGCTCTCCCCAAGCCTCCCGACTCCCGAGGAGACCTTCAGAGCACAGCGGAGCTTTCCAGCCGGGGGGAATGCGTGGGGACCTTGGAGGTGGCGGGAGGTTGGCTGAAAGGGGCCGTAATTCCAAAGTGTGGCCTAGGGCGCAATAAAGTGTTAATCCGGGCCTGAATCCTGGAGGCTGTAGTTTGACAAGGCCTTGAATCTTCTCTGCCAAAGAAGCTGATGCCTCACCAAACTACAAATCCCAGGACCCCATAGCATCGAGCCCTGGCCATTAAATTAGAGATGAAGCCCCTCAAATAGGAGCTCCAGGGACTCTTAAAACAGCTTTGGCTCAGCACTAAGGTCACAGTATGTTGTGAATCTAACACGCACTCTAATTTTGGCAAGGTCACTTAGGTAAGAAAGGCAAGCATTAATTTGAGTAAATAGGGTCGTCAGAGGGACCGAATGAAGTCAACGGGCAGATGGCACGGTAGCCACGCTTCTCTTCCCTCCTTTGACGTCCGCCTGCAAAAGGAACAGCCGCTGCGACGAATGGGAGTCTCAAACGGTTCATAATTGACCTGCTTCGGTAGCGGTTGCTAGAGGGCATGCCGTTTCCAAGCCCTTGGGGAAACTATTGCTCTCAAAGATCGCACTCCAAGATTCATAAGGAAAGCCAAGTGGCTTTTTGAGTTCCTGGAATTGTGTTCTCTGACTGAGGAGTCCCAGCAAGGACCCAGTTCACTGTGGAACAGCGGCGTTGCCATGCAAATTAATTATTATTTCCCCGTAATAACAGCCTATTTGCATAAATTAACCTCCCATTAATGGTTTCTTTCTGCTCAATTTCAGCTCTATTGCTGGGTAGCATTCTCCCAGATTTGATTTCTGTCTGAATCCCAACAGTGCCAGGGGGAGAAGGATGGATGGATGCCTTTTCGGTGGTTACGAATGGTGCCACATTGCCATCTGGTGGTTATATCTGCGATGGCTTCATGATTGGCAGGAAAGTGATGTCAAACTGCATCCATTCCACAACAGGAGCCCCCGGTGGTGCAATGGGCTAAACCCCTGTGCCGGCAGGACTGAAGACCGACAGGTCGGAGATTCAAATCTGGGGAGAGCGCTGCTGAGCTCCCTCTGTCAGCTCCAGTTCTCCACGTGGGCCAGGCCCAGATTACCCATAAGGCCAGACTAGGCCACAGCCTCGGGCGGCAGATTTTGGGGGCGGCATTTCCGGCCCTGAAGGAAGGGGTGAAGGAAGGAGTGGCGCCCACCCGCGGGACAAGGAGCCGGGGAGAAGTCCCGCTGCCCCTAGGGCGATTGACGCGGCGGGCGCCACTCCTTCCTTCAGTGAAGGGAGGAGGTGCGCCAGTGGGAGTGCGGTGGCGGGGGAAGCCGCGTGCCGCCCTAGGGGCGGGACTTCCAGCAGCGCCTTGTGCGTCACGCCGGAAGCGGCTCCGCCCCTCCTCCCTTCAGTGAAGGGAGGGGGGCGGAACCCGGCACGAAGGAGACGGCGCCGCTGGACGTCCCGCCCCTAGGGCGACTCATGCGGCTTTTGCCCCTGCCGTCCCGCTCGCCCGTGCCCCAAACACAAGCGGGGCAGCGGTGGGGAAAGCCGCGTGAGTCGCCCTACGGGCGGGACTTCTAGCGGCGCCTTCTCCTCGCCGGTTCCGCCCCCTCCCTTCACTGAGGGAGAAGGCGCCGCTGGAAGTCCCGCCCCTAGGGCGACTCACGCGGCTTTCCCCACCGCCGCCCCGCTCGTGTTTGGGGCATGGGCGAGCGGGCGGCGATGGGGAAAGCTGCGTGAGTCGCCCCAGGGGTGGGACTTCCGGGCGGCGCTTGTGCGTCTCACCGGTTCCGCCCCTCCCTTCACTGAAGGGAGGAGGGGCGGAGCCGCGACGTGACGCACAAGGCGCCGCCAGAAGTCCTGCCCCTAGGGCGACTCACGCGGCTTCTCCTGCCGCCGCCCGCGCGGGCGGGTGCCACTCCTTCCCTCAGCGGAGGAGGTGCGCCGGTGCGAGCACGGCGGCGGGGCAAGCCGCGTGTCGCCCTAGGGGCGGGACTTCCGGCGGCGCCTTGTGCATCATGCCGGCCCCGCCCCCCCGCCGCATTTAGACCGGGCGGCCTTGGGTGGCACAGGCCGCTAATCCGGCCCTGACGTGGGCAAATGAGAGAAACCTCCCACAAGGATGATAAAACATCAAAACATCTGGCCATCCCCTGGGCCAGTGTTTCCCAACCGCTGTGACGCGACACACTAGTGTGCCGTGACGGACCTCCTGCTGTGCCGCAAGAAAAGCTCTCTGGCCCCCCTTCCTTCCCCCCCTCCTGCCGAACTCCTGCTGCTTGGGGGAGGAGGGGGTGGAAGGGCCGGGCGGCGGCGAAGAAAAAGAAGAAGGGGTTGAGGCGCCGCCTTCTTTGGCCGTTTCGCCAGCCAGCCTCCAATCCACCATGACTCCCGCCCCTCGCTCGCTGAAGCCACTTGGAGGAGGAGCCCCACCCACTGAAGCCCGTCCACCGCTCATGCTCCTCCTCCGCGCGGCTTCAGCTTCAGCTGTGGGAGAGCTGAAGCCGGGGGGGAGGGGGCGGGGCATGGTGCGGCCTGGCTCCACCCCCTCCCCCAGCTTTGGCACTCCCAGCAGCTGCTCCAGCCTTGAGGGGGCAGTGCCAAGCCAGCATTGTGCTGACTCTGCCACCGTTGGCTTGGCACTGCCCCCTCAAGGCTGGAGCAGCTGCGGGGAGAGCTGAAGCTGGGGGGAGGGGCGGGGCATGGCGCGGCCTGGCTCCTCCCCCTCCCTTGGCTTCGGCACTCCCAGAAGCTGCTCCTAGCAGGCCGCCATCCCCCAGCCATTCTTTACTATGTTAGAGTGTCATTTTGTGTCATTTTGGTTGGTGGTGTGCCCCCGGATTTTTTTAATGTTAAAAGTGTACCGCGGCTCAAAAAAGGTTGGGAAACACTGCCCTGGGCAACGTCCTTGCAGATGGCCAATTCTCTCACGCCAGAAGCGACTTGCGGTTTCTCAGGTCATTCCTGCCCTTGAATTTCCCAAGTCCCAGTTAAGTTCTCCAAATATTACCTCTCTTAAAAAAAGAATTAAGGATCAAGTCAAAATGCTTGCCCTGATTTTCATAGTTGTTGGACGGACAGATTCCATCTTAAGCTTTGCACAATGTACTATTTATTCCAAGTGGTATTAAGGACGGAAATGGTGGCCATCCCCACCAATGGCAAGGCAACCCACATCTTGACCAGTCTTCATTTCACAGCGAGTGAGGAGGAGCGAGGTGGTCTCCGGGGGCTCCCCTTAGTTTGTGGGGTCCCTCAGGGGCCCATACACTCCCCTCTATTATTTAACATGTATATGCGTCCACTTGCTCAGCTGGTGCGAGGCTTTGGGCTTGAGTGTCACCAGTACGCTGATGACACCCAGCTCATTCTGGGGATGGGGGGCAGGCCCAAAACTGTACCCGATAATTTCCATCTCTGCCTCAAGGCTGTTACTGGATGGCTGCGAGCCAGTAGGTTGAAGGTGAATCCAGCGAAGACGGAGATCCTCTGGCTGGGTCGTCTGGGCAGTAGGGACGTCCAGCTTCCGACCCTGGACAGCATGGCGCTATGCCCGTCGTCTTCAGTAAAGAAGCCTTGGAGTTCTCTTGGACCCTCTGCTGTCAATGGAGGCCCAATGGAGTGGCGTTTTCCCATCTTCGTCAGGCTCGGAGGCTGGCCCCTTACTTGTCTCGGCAACAACCTGGCCACGGTGATCCAAGCCACGGTCATCTCAAGGTTAGACTACTGTAACGCTCTCTACATTGGCCTGCCTCTGTCGGTGACCCGGAAACTCAAGCTGGTGCAGAACGCCGCTGCCACATTACATCAATTCTGCGAGAACAGCACTGGCTCCCTATTCAGTCCCAGATCACCTTCAAAGTACTAGTATTGACTTTCAAGGCCTTGTATGGTCTGGGGCCAGTGTACCTAAGGGACCGCCTAACCCAGTGTTTCCCAACCTTTTTTGAGCTGCGGCACACTTTTAACATTAAAAAAAATCCGGGGGCACACCACCAACCAAAATGACACAAAATGACACTAACACGGTAAAGAACGGCTGGGGGATAGTGGGCTGCTGGGGCAGCTGCTGGCAAAGCTGGGGGAGGGGAGGAGCTAGGCCATGCCATGCCCGCCCCCCCCGGCTTCAGTTCTCTCACAGCTTCGCCAGCCTTGAGGGGGCAGTGCCAAGCCAGCATTGTGCTGGCTCTGCCACTGCTGGCTTGGCACTGCCCCCTCAAGGCTGGCAAAGCTGTGTGAGCACTGAAGCCGAGGGAGGGCGCCATGCCCTGCCCCCTCCCCCAGGTTCAGCTCTCCTACAGAGGAGGAGCATGAGCGGTGGATGGGCTTCAGTGGGCGAGGCTTCTCCACGCGGCTTCAGCGAGCGAGGGGCGAGAGTCATGGTGGGAGTCATGGCGGATTGGAGGCTGGCTGGGGAAACGGCCGAAGGAGGCGGCGCCCTGGCCCCTTCTTCTTTTTCTTTGCCGCCACCCGGCCCTTCCTCCTTCTCCCCCAAGCAGCAGGAGTTCGGCAGGAGGAGGGGGGAAGGAAGGGGGGCAGAGAGCTTTTCTCAAGGCACACCTGATGATCGCTCATGGCACACTAGTGTGCCACGGCACACTGGTTGAGAAACAATGGCCTAACCCATGAGAACACTTAGATCCAAAGACTGGAACCTTCTAGCCGTGCCCAATGTCAAGCAATACCACCTCACTTCAACACGGAGAAGGGCGTTCTCCATCATCGCCCCAGTCCTCTGAAACGCATTACCTCCGGAGGTTAGGGCCTTGCGCAATCTGTTGGCTTTTCGGAAGGCCTGCAAGTCGGCCCTATTCCGGCAGGCCTTTGAGCTGTGAAATGCTCTCTTCCGAGACTGTGTTTCCTATTAGGAATCGTTTTATTCTCTGGTTTTAATGCTATTGTAGATTGTGATTTTATCGTGGTGCCGCCCCGAGCCGCTGGGAGTGGCGGTTAATAAGTCTAATAAATAAATAAATAAAAAATCTTGACCCGTCTTCATTTTGCACTCTGTAGGTACGTCAAGGGCTATCCACCCAATTCCCCTTACATCGGAAGCTCTCCCACGCTGTGCCACCTTCTGCCGGTGAAAGCGCCATTCTGCTGCTTACGTCTGGACAAGGTGAGCTTCTCTGAAGTCCTCTAAGAGGGGAGTTTCCTTGTTGCAAGGTTCAAAAATGTATCGAGGTGAAGCAGCAAATCTGGATATATTTGGGGACTACTTCATCCTAGATTTTACGTGTTTCCTCCACCCTATGAACTAAAGGCTGTGCACCAAATAGCTACAGTGCTAACAATGTACTACTTAAAGCCAGCTGCCCAATAAATCAATATTATGCAAGCAAAAGTCCAATTCTACTGCATTCATGTATTTCAATTAATCAAAAATGTTTAAGCGGGCTCACAAGTAAATTATGTATTTCATATAATCATTCCAGTGGACTGTAACATCTTGAATGAATTTCCATACACAAATAATATTCATATCAGAGATATATAGCGCAATTCATAAACAACAGGCCTAGAGGCGCAAGCCAAGGGGGGCCCAATTCACACGGACCCTTCGCCATCGCCCCCACCCCCTTGTCAAGGAAGGAGGGCGCGAGGAGGAGGCAGAGGGAAGCCCCCGGGGCCGCTGCCGGGCATGCGTGGCACCCAGGAACATGGTGGAGTCAGAGGCGCTCGTGCGCTCCTGCTGTGCATGCCCGGCAGCGGCCCCGGGGGGTGGGGCTTCCCTTCCTCCTCCTCGCATAGAGGAGAAGGTGGAGGGAAGCCCCGCCCCTGGGGCTGCTGCCGGCACCGGGGACGGGGCTTCCCTTCCTTCCTCCTCCTCGCGCACCCTCCTTCCTTGACTCAAGGAAAGAGGGCGCGCCGTGAAGAAGAGGAGGAGGGGGTGCGGTAGAGGTTGGTTTGGGGGTGTAATTCCAAGTGTGGCCTAGGGCAGTGTTTCCCAACCTTTTTTGAGCCGCGGCACACTTTTTACATTTACAAAATCCTGGGGCACACCACCAACCAAAATGACAGAAAACGACACTCTAACACAGTCATACATATAGTTAGTATGTTTTGAAATGTATTTATACACTCAGTGTGAAACCTGGGCCTGTTTCGATGAGCTCAACATAGATATCCTGGCAGGAATGGCAGAAAGACACAAACTTCCCTCATAGAACTCCCATAACCAAGAGAAAATGCTATAAGAGTTTGGTGGGCATTGACCTTGGGTTTTGGAGTTGTAGTTCATCTATATCCAGAGAGCAATGTGGACTGAAACAATGTTGGATCAGGACCAAACTTGGCATGAATACACAATATGCCCAAATATGAACGCAGATGGAGTTCAGGGGAAATAGACCTTGACATTTGGGAGTTGTAATTGCTGGGATTTATAGTTCCCCTACAATCAAAGAACATTCTGAACCCCACCAATGATAGAACTGGGGAAAACTTCCCACACAGAACCCCCTGGAGGCAAGAGGAGGTCTCTACTTGGGAAAAGGGAGGCGGGCCTTCCCAATGCATGGAGAGGGAGAGACCAAGTAGACCACGAGTGGGGAGGGGGGTGGTTGCAATATTGTGCCTTTATTGAGGTACGTTTCTTAGGGTTTTTATAATTCAACACACTAGACTCTGCCCCCTCCCCTCCTGGAGGTTCCAATTTCCCACGGCACACCTGAGGATCGCTCACGGCACACTAGTGTGCCCCGGCACACTGGTTGGGAAACACTGGCCTAGGGCACCAAAAGGGGTTAACCCGGGCCTGGAATCGAGTGTGGTGTAAGATCTTGGCCAAAATCCTTTCCCTTCTTCTTCCCAGGGCTGCAAACATAACAGCTACGAGGATGCCAAGGCCTATGGCTTTAAGAACAAGCTGATCATTGTGTCGGCGGAGACGGCCGGGAACGGCTTGTACAACTTCATTGTCCCTCTCCGCGCCTACTATCGGTCACGGAAGGAGCTGAACCCCATTGTGCTGTTGCTGGACAACAAGCAAGTATTGATTCCCCTTTCTCCCCAAGAAAGATTTGGGAAGCCAACGGTCACATCGAGGCAAACCCCAACGAAATGCTCAGCTTCTTTCTTTCTCTTTTTTGGCAGACCCGATCATCACTTCCTAGAAGCCATTTGCTGCTTCCCAATGGTTTACTACATGGAAGGCACCATTGACAAGTAAGCCGCTTTGTCAGCCAATAAGAGGGTAAAACTCGCTTTAGGGGTTTGCCCCCATTTTTTAATGCCCCGGCTCTGCTCTAATCCTAATCCTGATCATCCCATATCTTTGGGCCTTTCAGCCTGGATAGTTTGCTACAGTGCGGCATCATTTACGCCGACAATTTGGTGGTGGTTGACAAGGAAAGCACCATGAGTGCCGAAGAAGATTACATGGCCGATGCCAAGACCATCGTCAACGTCCAGACCATGTTCAGGTACGTTCGCCTCTCCTGTGTCTTTTCTCTCTGGCAGTCCAAAATGTTCTTCTCACAACGGTTAAGAATGAGGACTCTTAGGCCACAAGTTGGAGGTCTTGCCACCATTTGGATGCAGTCCTGAGTATTGCAAGGATGTCCACAATCCAAACAATGGATTGTGGGTAAGTGTGGATAATCGAAACAATGGCGGATAATGTATCTATTTACTTTGGTATATATCAGGGCTGTCCAACTTCTTTTGGCCCAGGGGCCGGAGTTCTGGATGCTGATGACTTGGGGGGCTGCAGCGGGGGGGCGGAGACGCTCGCGGGGGCGGAGCCGCTCCTGACGGCGTGCTGACGTCAGCACGCCTGACGTCACCATGCCGGCATCCTGCGTGGCCCGCCCCTTTTCGGCGAGCCTTGCTGACGTCATCCAGCCCCGCCGAAAAGGGGCAGGCCGCCGCGCAGGACGCCGCGCAGGAGAGGCGAGGTGACCTCCTGCCCTCCCGCGCATGCCCGCAGCGCCCGAGCGGCCACGCGCCCCGAATTTTTCCCCCAAAAAATTTTCAATTTTTTTTTTCAATTTTTTCCCAAATATTATTTATCCCAGGAGGGTAGGCGGGCCGCGTCCAAAGGGCTGGCGGGCCATGTACGTCCCGCGGGCCGTCTGTTGGACAGGCCTGGTATATATCCTGCTCTCTCTTCCTCATAGAGGGACTTCTACAAATAACTTGTGCTGGTGACGCCAAGGCCTATGTCCACCATGTCTCCTGTGCCGTCAGTTGGGAGCCCCTCCCTCCAGCAACAATATATATTAATATTTATTTATTTATTTATAACTTCAAATTTCTAGACCGCCACTCCTCGAGGGCTCAGAGCGGTTTCCAGCAAAATAGAAGCAAAACATAAACAAGTAGATATAACAATTATAAAATACACAAGACAGGACATATACTATTAACTACAGCAAACAAATCGTGCCATTCCTAGCTAAACCTAGCTGGACCTTGGTTGCAGGGCTCAAGGAGGGATCGGTCATAGACAAGGGGAACCTTGACGGCCTGGATCTTCTTAGCCCCAGCCTTAGGGCTATGGAGCTGGATCTAACCCAGCTCCCAAACCCCAGTCCCCAAAAAGTTCTAGATCTATATTTCTTGTTCTTACTCTTTCTCAAAGTAATGTCTGGACTTGTTCCAAAGCTGCCCCGGTCTCCAATAGTCACCCCACAGTTAATAGGGGTGGCTCGGTGATCTCGGTGAGCCTTCGTGATGTCTTTATTTGCCGAAGAGAAGTCCATCACCCTGGGAAAGCATGCCTCCTGCGGGACTGTTGTCTCCGGATGGTCCGTGGACGGGTCGGAAGTCGGAAGTTTCATTGACTCTTCCGGCATCTCCTCCGGTGCCTGCGCAGTCGCCTCTTCTGGCCAGGGACGAGGGGCCGGGGGGGGGGGGAGAAGTAAGATCTCAACCTCTCGGTGTCCTCAAGGCCGTCTGCCATCTTCAGCCGTCCCTCATGGTCCCGATTCAACACCAGGCAGTCACGACGTCGGAGACGGGGCCCAAGCCAGAGTGCCAGTAACATCCAGGCATGTCTGGTCTGTCGATCGCCAGCTCGGCGGCACAAGGCAGCCGGGTTGGTCGGCAACATGCTCGGTCAGCCATGGACAGCAAGCTCCTGTCTTGGTAGCCCAGCCAGAGTCAGGAACGATCGGGGGAGAATCCACCATTGGGGGTGAGGGTCTTTCCACCCTAGCCTCCAGGACCGGTCCTCGTCTTCCTGGCAACCCCATCCATGGGGATTGTAAGTAGTTCTTCCGAGTCCATCATAGGTTGGCCCAGCCCCACCAAGCATGGCCCCACAGGATGCAGCACTGGGTCGGGTCCAGACCGGCCTCCATGTGACATGGCCACGGCCGCAGTCAGGTTCTTCCCGTTTAGGGATGGCCGGTCTTTCCTTTTCAAGGATCTTAAAATTCTGGCGATTGTTGCCCTCACCGGTCGTAAGACCCACCGTCCCTCTGTTGTATTTCTCCTTGGTGTCTCCTTGAGTTGAGAATCCAGGGAGTAATGGTGGCCAAACGTCCGGCCAGACGTCCGGTGATGGAATCATGGCGTTCATCAAACCCTTGGGCCATTGAGGATCACCGTCAACTGTATTTCTCAGTTGCAGATCTAACTCAACAGCACCCAGGTTGAGATTGTCCCTTAGACCGGTCCATCTACTAATACTAATATTGTGCTATGCTAATAATATAATATATTGCATTTACATATAATATTGATCACTAATAGGTCTGACTTTAAAGTGTTTGCTTTCTCCCCTTCTTTTCCCAGACTCTTCCCAAGCTTGAGCATCATCACAGAGCTGACGCACCCGTCCAACATGAGGTTCATGCAGTTCCGGGCAAAGGACAGCTACTCCTTGGCTCTTTCCAAACTAGAAAAGGTACGGCAGGTGATTGTGGGCCTCCAAGTCATTTCCGAGTCCTTTCCCTTAGGCAAAGCTCTCCGAGGGGGAGCTGATGACATATAGACGAACAGAGGCAAACTCTGGCCACCAGGGGGAGCTGACGCGCTCCTCATCTCTCAGCATCCCTTGTTGTTCCTTGCGCGTTCCTCAGCGTTCCAGGAGTTCTTTATGGCCTCATAATTCAGTCAAAAATTACCTCCCCACTTAACGTGGGACCTTTTATCTCCTACTTGACAGAGGTAACTAACTGTCTTTCGGGCTGCAAAGGTCGACAGCAGTATAGACTCTCTCTGATCCCTCTCTCCCCCCTCTCTCCCCCTCTCTCCTCTCTCCCTCTCCCTCTCTCTCCTCTCTCTCTCTCTCCCCCCTCTCTCTCCTCTCTCCTCTCTCTCCCTCCCTCCCCCCCCTCCCTCTCCCTCTCTCCCTCCCTCTCTCTCCCTCTCTCCTCCCTCCCCTCTCTCCCTCCTCCCTCTCTCCTCTCTCCCTCCTCCTCTCCCCTCCTCTCTCTCCTTCTCTCTCCCTCCCTCCCCTCCCTCTCTCTCCTTC
>JARBWK010000033.1:396500-442586 GCA_030556195.1 Anolis apletophallus
CAATGCTCAGGTCACGGCACCGTGGAGGCAGGAGAACAAGGCAAAACTGGCTTTGGTTTGACCTAACCATCTTCCTCTCTTTTCCTCTTACAGAAAGAGCGAGAGAATGGCTCCAACTTGGCCTTCATGTTCCGGCTTCCGTTTGCCGCCGGCCGAGTCTTCAGCATCAGCATGTTGGATACGTTGCTTTACCAGGTGAGAAGACCAAGAAGTCGAGTTCTTATGAGTTTGAGCCGCAGGGATCAGGCCCGGATTACCCATAACGCCACCCTAGGCCATGGCCTAGGACGGCGGCCTTGGGCAGGCAGCAGATCCGGACCCCCGAAAACTAATTTTTTAATTTAAAAAAACCCGCCCCCTTGCAGCGCTTTCATCATACCTCGGGAGAGGGCGGGAGGAGAGCGCTGCAAGGGGGCGGGGAGGAGGGAATGGGGCTTCCCTTCCTCCTCCTCCTTCTCCTCACCGGGGAAGATGGGGGTGGGAATATATGGGGCAGAAATATAATAATAATAAACGTATGTATTTGGAAAGAAGGGGAAGATGGGGTGGGAATATATGGGGCAGAAATATAATAATAACAATAATAAATGTATTTAATTTGGAAATAAGGGGAAGATGGGGTTGTGAATATATGGGGCAGAAATATAATAATAATAAACGTATGTAATTTGGAAATAAGGGGAAGATGGGGTGGGAATATATGGGGCAGAAATATAATAATAATAAATGTATGTAATTTGGAAATAAGGGGAAGATGGGGGTGGGAATATATGGGGCAGAAATATAATAACAATAATAAATGTATTTAATTTGGAAATAAGAGGAAGATGGGGTTGTGAATATATGGGGCAGAAATATAATAATAATAAACGTATGTAATTTGGAAATAAGGGGAAGATGGGGGTGGGAATATATGGGGCAGAAATATAATAATAACAATAATAAATGTATTCAATTTGGAAATAAGGGGAAGATGGGGTTGTGAATATATGGGGCAGAAATATAATAATAATAAACGTACGTAATTTGGAAATAAGGGGAAGATGGGGGTGGGAATATATGGGGCAGAAATATAATAATAATAAACGTATGTAATTTGGAAATAAGGGGAAAATGGGGTGGGAATATATGGGGCAGAAATATAATAATAACAATAATAAATGTATTCAATTTGGAAATAAGGGGAAGATGGGGTGGGAATATATGGGGCAGAAATATAATAACAATAATAAACGTATGTAATTTGGAAATAAGGGGAAGATGGGGTGGGAATATATGGGGCAGAAATATAATAATAATAAACGTATGTAATTTGGAAATAAGGGAAGATGGGGTGGGAATATATGGGGCAGAAATATAATAATAACAATAATAAATGTATTCAATTTGGAAATAAGGGGAAGATGGGGTGGGAATATATGGGGCAGAAATATAATAATAATAAACGTACGTAATTTGGAAATAAGGGGAAGATGGGGTGGGGGTGGGAATATATGGGGCAGAAATATAATTTAATAAGGGGAAAATATGTAATTTGGAAATAAGGGGAAACAATAATAAATATATGGGGCAGAAATATAATAATAACAATAATAAATGTATTCAATTTGGAAATAAAAGGGGAAGATTTGGAAATAAGGGAAGATGGGGTGGGGCAGAAAGAATAATAATAATAATAACCGTATGTAATTTGGAAATAAGGGGAAAATGGGGTGGGAATATATGGGGCAGAAATATAATAATAACAATAATAAATGTATTCAATTTGGAAATAAGGGGAAGATGGGGTTGTGAATATATGGGGCAGAAATATAATAATAATAAACGTACGTAATTTGGAAATAAGGGGAAGATGGGGTGGGAATATATGGGGCAGAAATATAATAATAATAAACGTATGTAATTTGGAAATAAGGGGAAAATGGGGTGGGAATATATGGGGCAGAAATATAATAATAACAATAATAAATGTATTCAATTTGGAAATAAGGGGAAGATGGGGTGGGAATATATGGGGCAGAAATATAATAATAACAATAATAAACGTATGTAATTTGGAAATAAGGGGAAGATGGGGTGGGAATATATGGGGCAGAAATATAGCTGCCGAGGGGGGCGGCTTCCGTCGCGACCTCCTCCCGCGACCCTCTTCCGGTCGCGGGAAGATGCAGACAGAAGCCCCACGCCCGGGGCTGCTGCCGCACATGCGCAGCAGCCCCCTGGGGGCAGGGCTTTCTGCGCCCTGGGGGTGGGGCTTTCCATTGCCGGGGGCGCCGAGTGTCTTATGGCCTAGGGTGCCAAAAGACGCTAATCCGGGCCTGGCAGGGATTGTAGTCCTTCTGCAGAAATGTGAACGCTGTCCATGCTCCGTGGCTGCTTGGAGCATCTTGTGGCATTTTAAAGAGATCGTTCGGTGTTTTTGATCTGAGGCAGATCCAAGATAGCATTGCTATACAAGATGGGGATCTCTGAAATCTATTTCTGGGAGATCTGGGAGAAGTAAAGCCTATAAAGGAAATGTCTCTGCATGGACTGTATGTGTCCTAAGCAGGCCCAGATCAGGCCCTTTTGCTGCCCTAGGCCAAAGGGTCTGTCTCCGCCCCTCCCCGTCCCCGGCTCCGCCCCTACTCACTGGATTGAAGGAAGCAGGACGGGCGAGGAGGAGAAAGAGGCGCCCTCCCGCCGCGCGTCCTGCGCGCCGCCCACCCCTTTTCGGCGGGGCTGGCGCGACTCCTCTCTGCTGCCTCCCTGGCATGGCGTGGCATGGCGTCGCCAGGCAGGGAGGAGGAGGCGAAGCCGCGCCGCCGCCCCTCCTCCTTTACGTGGCGTGACGATGCAAGGGAGGAGGGCCCGGCGCGGCTTTTCTCCGCCTCCTTCTCCCTGCCTGGCGACGCCAGGCCAGGGAGGCGGAGAGAAGCCGCGCCGCCGCCGCTCCTCCCTTGCGTCGCCACGCAAGGGAGGAGGGGCGGCAGCGCGGCTTTGCCTCCTCCTCCCTGCCTGGCGACGCCATGCCAGGGAGGAGGCAGAGAGGAGTCCCGCCGCCGTCCCTCCTCCCTTGTGTCACGCCACGCGGGAGGGCGCCTCTTTCTCCTCGCCCCGCCCTGCTTCCTTCAATCCGGCGAGGAGGCGGGGAGGGGTGGAGTAAGGAGCGGAGCCGATCCTCCCTCCCTCTCTCCTAAAGCAGAGCAAAGGGAGGGGGCGGCGCGCATGCGCCCTTTTTTGGTGATTTTTTGGGGGGATTTTTTCCAAAAAATGGGGGTCCGGATCCGCTGCCCCCCCAAACGTGCCGCCCGAGGCCATGGCCTCGGGTGGCCTTATGGGTAATCCGGGCCTGGTCCTAAGCACCACACAATCCTCACTTTTGAAATAGCTGAATCTGATCCAGGATAGGATGGCATTGTTGACGGACCCTCTTCTTCCTTACAGTCATTTGTGAAGGACTATATGATCACCATTACCAGGTTACTGTTGGGCCTTGATACCACCCCTGGCTCCGGCTACCTTTGTGCTGTAAGTGTTGAGTCTTCTCGCCCTTTAATATGGGAGGAAAGGGGCAAACTTGGCGGTCCAGCTCTGCTCGTTCCATTTGTCCTCCTCAATTGAGGAGATCCCATAGACCCACATTGTTGCCTATCTCCAGAAAGCATGTTCTTCAACCATGGAGCGCCTCACCTCATGGGTGGATGTTCTCCCTAAAGAGGCGCAGAACGTATCTTTCTTCTTTTCACCAAACAGATGAAAATTACCGAGGATGACCTATGGATCCGGAGCTATGGTCGTCTGTTCCAGAAACTGTGTTCCTCCAGCGCTGAAATCCCCATTGGCATCTACAGGACAGAGTCGCACATGTTTTCTACCACCGATGTAAGAACCGGAGGCAGCCGCGTCACCTTTCTTTCCTCGGTCCAGTATTAGCTAGCGACTTATTTATTTATTTACTGTGTCAGAAGCGAATTGAGAATACAGTTGCGTGTGCAGGCCCGGATTACCCATAAGGCCACCCTAGGCCATGGCCTAGGGGCGCAAGCCGAGGGGGGCGCAGTTCAAGGACCCAAAAAAATATATGTTGAAACAAAACCGCAACGCGTGGCATGGAGATGACTCTCTCTCTCTCTCTCTCTCTCTCTCTCGGGGGAGGGCGGGGGGAGAGTGCTGTGAGGGAGTGGGGGAGGAGGAAATGGCGCACCCCCCTCACCATCACCCCCGCCCCCTTGTCAAGGAAGAAGGGTGCGAGGAGGAGGCGGCAGAGGGAAGCACCCCGGGGCTGCTGCCGGGCATGCGCGGCACCCAGGAACATGACGGAGGAGGCAGAGGCGCTCGCGCCCCCCTACTGCGCATGCTCGGCAGTGGCCCTGGGGGCTTCTCTTCCTTCCTCCTCCTCCTCGCTCGCGCCCTCCTTCCTTGACTCCAGGAGGGGGGCGTGAGGAGGAGGTGGAGGGAAGCCCCGCCCCCGGGGCCGCTGCCAGGCATGGGCGGCACCCAGGAACATGGCGGAGGAGGCAGAAGCGACCGCCCCACAGCAGACTTCACGCTGAAAGGTCACGTGAGCGCGGGAAGAGGGGCTAAGCGCCTGCGGGGGAAAAGAAGGAGAAGCAGGGTTGAATTGGGCCAGGATTCTCCTTGCCCCTTTTTCCTTTTTGGGGGCAAAAGCGCGGGCAGTGGAAAGAAGGAATGTGGGGGGTGCGGTAGAGGTTGGTTTGGGGGCATAATTCCAAAGTGTGGCCTAGGGCGCCAAAAGGGGTTAATCCGGGCCTGTGCGTGTGCATAGGTGATACATCTCCCGCCAAGAACCAATAAGGCACAAACACAAGTGACTGGATGGAAACTGGACACAACTCATTTATTGATAACAGGAACAAGGGTTGGGAGTCACGCATGGGTCCTGGATCAGGGGTAGGACAGCCCACAATTGTCCGAAGATGCTTGCATGCCTGGGTGCCCCCGGCCCAATACCGGTCCACGAGAACGCGGCACCCCAGGGGGCCTGGGCGTGATCCCCCCCTTCCACCATGGGGGGATTAACCATCCAGATCCAGGGCCCATGCCACACACCAAAAACAGAGTTGTGACAATGAACATAATAACAGCAGAAAAGTAACAAGATGCAAACAATGAATACACAGCAAGAAAATATGGAGCCAAACAAACAATGTCTATGAGCAGGGTGGGTGGGAAGAAAAACTCAAGAAGCTGTCCCACTGTGTCCAGGCCCAGATTAACCGATTGTGGCGCCCTAGGCCACACTCTGGAAGCGCCGCCCCCACCCTGGGGGGCGGGCCGCTTGCGGGCGGGCCGCTGCGGGGCGGGCCACTTGCAGGGGTGGGGCCGCTGCGGGGGCCTCCTCGCTCACATCAGCGTCAGTCCGCCCCTCTTCCTTCACTGAAGGAAGAGGGGCGGGACTGACGCGAGCAGAGAGGAGGGGGTGGCCGGACTTCCCTCCGCCCCCTCCTCTCTCGCGTCAGCGTCGGTCCCGCCCCTCTTTCTCCTCTGAAGGAAGAGGGGCAGGGCCGGCGCGAGCAGCGAGGAGGGGGCCTAGGACTTCCCTCCGCCCCCTCTTCTCTCGCGTCAGCATCGGTCCCGCCCCTCTTCCTTCACTGAAGGAAGAGGGGCAGGGCCGGCGCGAGCAGCAAGGGAGGGAGGAGCCGAGGAGAGCAGAGCAAAGGGGGGTGCGGGGCGGCCGTGGATGGCGTTTCCGCCGCCGCACGCATGTGCACTTTTTAAAAACTGTTTTTGAATATTTTTTGGAATTTTTGTTTTGACTTTTTAAAAAAAATGGGGGGGGGGGGTCCGGATCGGCCCCCCCCCCATGGCTGCCGCCCTAGGCCATGGCCTAGGGTGGCCTTATGGGTAATCCGGGCCTGACCGTGCCAACTGTGAAGCCTCGGGCAGCCTTAAGTAGGCTGCCCAGGCGGGGAGAGGGCCAGCCAGCTGGCAACAGAGGGCAGGGCGGAGCCAGCCCCGTCATAGGCTGGCCGGCGTTGGTGGCGGGAAACCTTCCCGCCACCCGAAGGGGGTTCGGGGAGGAAGAAGCCCCCTTCTACAACAACAAAGATGGCAGCGCGGACAGCCCAGTGCCGCAACCCGCTTGGCCGGTAAGTCGGCCAAGCCATTTATAATGTATTTTTTAAAACCTCAAACAAAGTTATACTAAATGTCCTTTGACCAGAAGCTGGCCATTTCGAGTGCCTTTGGTGTCACTGTGAGAAGGTCCTCCATTGTGCACGTGGCAGGGCTCAGCTTGCATTATAGTGAGTGGTCTGTGGTTTGCTCTTCTCCGCACCCGCATGTCGTGGACTCCGCTCTGAAGCCCTATAGGGTGGTTCACAACAATGAATACACAACACAACGTAGTTAAAAACAGAATAAAAACAGATTAGGACCAGAATGGAAAGCACAACCTTAGAGACGCCTGACGGAAGAGGGTGGTCTTAGAGGCCCTCCGGAAGGCCTGTCACTCCGTTATTGCTCGTGCCTCTGCCGGGAGGCCGTGCCACAGGGTAGGCGCTACTACGGAATAGGTGCGCTGCTGAGTCAATGACGATCGACAGATCTTGAGTGATGGAACCTCCCATAGGTTTTGGTCCATGGACCGTAGTGGTCTCTGGGGAACGTGCAGGGAGAGGCGGTCCTTCAGGTACACTGGCCCCAGGCCATGCAAGGCCTTAAAGGTTAGCACCAGCACTTTGAAGGCAATCCGGTGCTCGATGAGGAGCGAGTGCAAGTGCTGTAGGACTGGTGTGATGCGGCATGATAGTGTCACTCCAGCCAGCAGTTGAGCCACAGCGTTTTGCACCATCTTCAGTTTCCGGATTACTGACAAAGGAAGGCCAATGTAAAGGGCGTTACAGTAGTCCAGTCTCAAGATGACCATGGCCTGGATTACCGCGGCTAGGTCATCACCGGAAAGGTAGGGCGCCAGCCGCCTCACCTGGCGCAGATGGAAAAACGCTGCTCTGCTCACGGGGGAGACCTGTGCCTCCATCGTCAGCAGAGGGTCCAGTTGGACCCCCAGGCTGTTAACCAGCGGCGACGGACTAACTACCTTACCGTGCATTATTGGCAGCTGGAGCTCCCCCCCCCCCCGGACGACCCCGCCGCAGGACTTCCATCTTTGACGGGTTCACCTTCAACCTGCTGGCCCGTATCCACCCAGCCATGGCTTCCAGGCACTGATGGAAATAATCGGGTACAGAGTCCGGCCGGCCTTCCATCCTCAGCACCAGCTGGGTCTCATCAGCGTACTGGTGGCACTCCAGACCGAAGCTATGCACCAGTTGGGCCATTGGACGCATGTAGATGATAAATAATAGAGGGGAGAGGATAGCCCCTTGGGGGACCCCACAATTAAGGGGGACCCTTTCCGAGACCATCCCCCCCCTCTCCACCCGTTTTCCCCAATCTTGGAGAAAGGAGGCCACCCATTTAAGAGCGGACCCCCTCACTCCCGTCATGGCTAAATGGTGGATCAATAGAGAATGGTCGACTGTGTCAAATGCTGCCGTGAGATCCAATAACACGAGCAGCGCTGACCTGCCTTGGTCCAACTGGCAGCGCAGCTGGTCTGTGATAAAGACCAGCACAGTTTCTGTCCCGTGCCGGACTGGAAGGGATCTAATCCGGCAGAGTCGTCCAAGAACCGCTGCAGCTGTCCCGCTGCCGCCCTCTCAATTACCTTGCCCAGGAACGGTAAATTCGAAACTGGGCGGTAATTGGAGGGTTAATGCGGCATGTCTCATTCAGAGCCACACCCACTGTTTTACCATGGTGAGATGTATTCAACATATTGAGCAGCATAGCAAAGCGCAAGGGCAGATGTCTTCACTGTCCGTGGTTGTGATCCCCAGATTGTGCCAGTCAGCTCTTATATGATATTTTTTCTATCACCCACATTTTGCTTGATAGTCAAGCAGTGCTTCTTGTAAGTCAGGACACGGTCCAGAGTGACTCCCAGGCACTTGGGTGTGCTGCAATGCTCCAGTGGGATTCCTTCCCAGGTCATCGTCAGAGCTCGAGATGCTTGTCTGTACTTACGGTGAAAAGCACACATCTCTGTGTTATATTAGTTAACTTTTACAGAAGTTTTAGGATAGCGATTAGTGTTTATTTGTCTGTATTTTTCTAAATTCTCCTCAATTTCTCTTCCACAGCCTCATGATCTCAGAACTCAGGTGAGCATGGTTTCTGCCCATATTTCTACGCATGGATGTTTCATATATTTATTTATTTATTATTGGGCTTCTATGCCGCCACTCCCAGGAGGATCGGGGCGGCTCACAAGCGCCGGATAAAACAGAATAAAAAAACATATTAACAATTTAAAACACGGCAATAAAACACAATATGATAACATATGCATATACAAACACACATATACATAAGAACACACACATACACAATATACATATACACATACACACACAAACATAACCACACACATACAGTATATACTTAAAGACATGCACGCATACACACATATATACATGCACAGAAATATACACATGCACACATACATACACACATCTGTACGTACACACATCTACACACATACACGCATATTGATGTTGAAAGTGGTACTCAAGGAAGGAGGGCTTGCGGCGCCGTGAAGAGGAGGAGGTGGGGGTGCGGCTGAGGTTGGTTTGGGGGCGTAATTCCAAAGTGTGGCCTAGGGCGCCAAAAGGGGTTAATCCGGGCCTGCCTTCTCATCTCGTCCTCTCGCTTCCTCTTCCCTCTTGGCTCCAAAGCAAACCTCACCTCCGCCACCCCCGTCTCCTCTTAAAATGGTGGAGGAGGTGGGGCTGAGTGACATCACTGCTTCCCTCTGGAGAAGAAGAGGCCTCTGGGAAGTGACCAGGGGGGACAGGGGACGATAGTGGTGTCTCGGTTCTTTAGACCCTTGGAAATGTGTGTTTTATTATGGTCTTGAGTGACCCCTTTGAAAGGGTTATTCAACCCCCAAAGGGGTCGTGGCCCACAGGTTGAGAACTGCTGCTTTAAGGATTAGGAAAAGGCGGCCTGCTTGCCTTCATGGCCTACTGGTGTTCCCGGTCACAGATCTCAATCAATGTGGAAGATTGCGAGGACACCAAAGAGCTGAAGGAGCACTGGAACGCCAAAACAAACCACCACCGAAACTCGTGCCCTGCCGATCCGACGGAGCATCCGTTGCTTCGGCGCAAAAGCATGCAGTGGGCTCGCCGGCTCAGTCGGAAAGGGGCCAACAAACACGCGCCTAAGACGGCCGAATGGATAAACCAACAGAGACTCAGCCTCTACCGGCGGTCGGAGCGGCAAGAGCTGTCGGAGCTGGTGAAGAACCGGATGAAGCACCTGGGCTTGCCCACAACAGGGTACGGTAAGTGGGGGATCCTCTTTCTTCAGGGAGGTGCCTCTTGGTTCATTTCATCTCCTGTCCACACCAGTTTGGGAAAAAAACCCACATGGTAGCAGAGGGTTAGTAACTTCCAGGTCGCAGTGTATTGATACTGGGTTGTATTGGAAAACTTTCAGAGAGCTTTCCAAGGTCCTGAATCCACTTTAAAGATATGATCCAGCACCTTGGATAGCTCCCTTAATACGTACAATCCACAATGGATTCATTGCACCCCTGAAATAAAAGAAATAGTAAGGAACTTGTTTGATCAATCTATTACAGACTATTGATATTCGTCAACTATTGGCCTGTTTCCAATCTTCCCTTCCTGGAACGTGTGGTGGCCTCAAAACTCCAGGTATTCTTGGAAGACACGGATTATCTGGATCCGGCGCAGTCTGGTTTTAGGCCAGGGCATGGTACCGAGACAGCCTTGGTCGCCTTAGTGGATGATCTACGCCGGGAGCTGGACAGGGGGAGTGTGTCCCTGTTGGTTCTGCTGGACCTCTTAGCGGCCTTCGATACCGTTGACCACGGTATCCTTCTGGGACGCCTCGCGGAAATGGGCCTTGGAGGGACTGTCTTGCAGTGGCTTCGGTCCTTTCTGGAAGGCCAATCTCAGAAGGTGTTACTGGGAGACACCTGTTCAACCCCCTCAACCATTGTCTTGTGGGTTTCCTCAGGGTTCAATACTATCTCCCATGTTGTTTAACATCTACATGAAGCCGCTGGGGGAGGTGATCCGGAGTTTCGGGGTGCGGTGTCACCTGTACGCACCTGTACGCAGATGACGTCCAACTCTGTCACTCCTTCCCACCTGCTACTAAGGAGGCTGTTCAGGTCTTGAACCGGTGCTTGGCCGCTGTGTCGGACTGGATGAGGGCGAACAAATTGAAATTGAATCCTGACAAGACAGAGGCACTCCTGGTCAGTCGAAAGGCCGAACAGGGCATAGGGTTACAGCCTGTGTTGGATGGGGTCACCCTCCCCCTGAAGACGCAGGTTCGCAGTCTGGGTGTGATCCTGGACTCATCGCTGAGCCTGGAACCCCAGGTTTCGGCGGTGACCAGGGGAGCATTCGCACAATTAAAACTTGTGCGCCAGCTGCGCCCGTACCTTGGGAAGTCTGACTTGGCCACGGTAGTCCATGCTCTGGTTACATCCCGTATAGATTACTGCAATGCTCTCTACATGGGGCTGCCTTTGAAGACTGCTCGGAAGCTTCAATTGGTCCAACGGACAGCAGCCAGGTTGATAACAGGAGCGGCACTCAGGGAGCGCACAACTCCCCTGTTGTGCCAGCTCCACTGACTGCCAGTTTGCTACCAGGCACAATTCAAAGTGCTGGTTTTGGCCTTTAGAGTTCTAAACGGTTCTGGTCCAACTTACCTGTCCGAACGCATCTCTCCCTATGAACCATCAAGATGCTTAAGATCATCCGGAGAGGCCCTGCTCTCGGTCCCGCCTGCTTCGCAGACGGACCTGGTGGGGATGAGAGACAGGGCCTTCTCAGTGGTGGCTCCTCGGCTTTAGAACGCCCTCCCTAGAGACATCAGATCAGCCCCCTCCCTCCTGACATTTCGTAATTAAGGCAAGACTTGGCTTTTCGAGCAAGCGTTCGCAGACGGACTTTAATCGAGATCAAGGATTACTATGACGATTTGAAGATTGTGGAGCTGAGATTTGCATTTTATAGTTTTTAACTGTTATTTTATATGTTTTTATATGACTGTTTTGATCTTGTGATATATTGTATATGGGCACTTGTTGCCGCTTGTTCACCGCCTCGAGTCGCCTTCGGGCTGAGAGAGAGAGGCGGTATAGAAGCATGGCAAATAAATGGCAAATAAATTGATGAAGGGCCCAAGATGTTCCTTAACATCTCTCTCATTTCAGGGGTGCCATCAGGGGCGGTCCGTCCATGTAAGCAACCTACGCGGCCGCGTGGGGCGCCATCTTGGATGGGCGCCGCCACGCCGGCCGCGCCGCCATAGCAAACCTTCCTGCTGCCTGCAGCAGCTTCTGAGCATGCGCGGAGATTTTCGCGCATGCCCAGAACCTCCGGAGCGCTCTCCCTTGCCCTGTGAAACGCCCCATGGGAGGGGCTGGCAGCGGGCACCAGGAAGCGCTAGGAGAGGCCTTAGAATATCAATCGTCTGTAATAGGTTTCCCCTGCCAGCCCGACCCACGGAGCGTTGCACAGGGCAAGGAGAACGCTCCCCCCGCCCTCTGCAATGCCCCATGGGAGGGGCTGGCAGGGGGAGCCTGGACAGCGAGAGGAGGGGCCTTCAAAGGCTCCTCTTCGTCCTGGTTGCTCTCCTGCCAGCCCCTCCCTCGCTCTACAATGGGGGGCGCGGTGGGAGCGCGTGGAAGGAGCACGCGCGCAAGGTACCACTTCAGAAAAATGTTTGGGGGGGGCACCAAAGTAATGTTTGGGGGAACAATGTTTTTGGAGGGGGGGCAAAGTAATGTTCGCCTACCATTGGAAATTACCTTGGACCGCCCCTGGGTGCCATGAATCCATTGTAGATTTCTGTATTGATGGAGCTATCCAAGGTGCTGGATCATATCTTTAAAGTAGATTCAGGACCTTGGAAAGCTCTCTGAAAGTCTTCCGGTACAACCCAGTATCAATACGCCGCGACCTGGAAGTTACTAACCCTCTGAATACCTTAAAGTAGGCCGAGAACAAATTTAGCAAAGAATTACTTCTCGGAAAAGGGCATTTCCATACCATTTGGAAATGAGATTTGAAAACCCCATGGTGGAAGACAGAGTCCTTAAAGTCAGACTATTTCGTAATGGGAGGCGATCCCTTCTGTGTTAGGTTGCAATGCCAAGCCATTCATTCCATAGCACTCTTGCTATTCTTCATTATTATTTCTTTCTTGCTCGATTTCTTTGCATGCCATCCTATGCTCTTGGCTCTTTCTTCTGTCACACTTTTGACGCCTTCTTTAGCTTTCTAGGCTCAGCGAATGGCTGCCAGCCTTCATTTGCATCCAGTGCCTTTTGCTCGAAAGGCCATCTCGGCCATCTCGGACGATATCCGCTGCCAACTAGACAAGGGAGGCTCAGTAGTTCTGGTATTGCTGGACCTTACCGCCGCATTCGACACGGTGGACCATGATCTGCTGATACGACAACTTGCCGCCATAGGGATACAAGGAACAGCTTTAGCTTGGCTTAGCTACTTCCTGCGCGGACGTAGCCAGCGAGTTAAATGGCTAGGCCAAACATCTAGGAAATCTCTCCTCGAGTGCGGAGTGCCCCAAGGCGCCATATTATCACCAACGTTGTTTAACATCTATGTTCGGCCGTTGGCTGGTATAGCCCGGAGCTTCGGCCTAGGGTGCTACCAATATGCCGATGACACCCAGCTCCTACTGAAACTGGAGCCTGGCGCAACTTCGGTGCCCAAAAAACTTCACTCGAGGCCTAGAAGCAGTGACAAAATGGCTCCGCGCCCACAAACTTAAAATAAATCCATCAAAGACGGAGATCTTATGGCCGGGCCGCCCAGAGCCACCTTTCCCGCTGCCCCCCTTTGAAGGGGAACCGCTGATTCCGTCCCCCTCAGTAAAAAGCCTTGGTGTTATCCTGACTCCAAATTGTCGATGGAGATTGCCCAGGTTGCCTCCACGAGCAAAAGGGCCTTCTTCCACCTGCGCCAAGCGAGACAATTGGCGCCCTATCTTCCGACGGAAGCGCTAGCTACAGTAATCCATGCCACGGTGACATCAAGGCTGGATTACTGTAACGCTTTGTATGTAGGTCTACCCCGGTCACTAACCCGCAGGCTCCAGATTGTGAAGAACGCAACCGCCAGGCTTCTCACAGGAACATCGATGAGATGCCACATTACACCATCTCTGCAGCGCCTGCACTGGCTGCCCGTTGAGTATAGGGCCTTACACAAGACCTTGACCTTGGCTTTCAAAGCCCTACGGGGCCGGGGCCCAACATACCTAAAAGACCGCCTGCTGATGCCTGCTTACTCAAGGACCCCGCGGCCAGCAAACAAGAACCTTCTTCACGTACCAGGCTTGAAAGAGGCCCACCTGGAGACCACGAGACGGAGATCGTTCTCCGCTGTGGCCCCCGTTCTTTGGAACTCGATGCCACCGGACCAGAGAGCCTCCTCGACCTGCCCCAGCTCCTGACTGCTCTGAAGACCTGGCTATTTAGGAAAGCCCATGGCTAATGCAGAACCAGGAACCCAAATACCGAGCCTGGCCCCTGCATTTAACCACTGAGTATTTTAATCTAGTTTTAAATACTCTATTTTAATTGTGGAATTTGTTGTGTGTAAGTCGCCCGGAGCACTCACGTGGAGGGCGACTCAGAAATGATAAAGTCAGTCAGTCAGTCAGAAACAGAATTGGGCCTCTGCAATGAAGTTGCCAGTTTTGGGGGTCAGGAAAACACCTGAACAAACCAAGAAGGATATTGGTTTGGTTCCCCAGATGGACGGAAGGGGAGCGAGGTGAGAGATATTGAAAGGACCCGAGGTATTCTTTCCGAAGACCTGAAATCCTGAAAACTACAGGGATGAGTCTTTCCAGATAAAACTAATGAGAAAATAGCTGCTTCAAACAAGAGGGGTTAAATATGAAAACGATTGATTCAGAAGTCAAAATATCAAATATATTCACATGTCCAAGGCAACATATCAGTAATACCAATATTTTATTTATTTGTCACGGTTCTATACCGCCCCTCTCAGGCCGAAGGCGACTCGGGACGGTTTTCACAGGCAGTCTCTGCCCTCAATACAACACAGCAACAAGTCAACCCCCTCCCCCCCGAAAAAACTACCGTATTTTTCGCACCATAAGGCGCACCTGCTGATAAGACGCACCTTGACTTTTGAGGAGGAAAATTGGGGGAAAAAATTGGGGGCTGGTTACACTAACATGGAGGGGGGAGGCGCAGCAGAGGGGGCCGCGATACTTACGCCATATTCGCGCCCCTCCGGCAGCTCCCGGTGGCTCCTCCTGTGCATGCCCATACTCCCGCCGCCGTGTCGCTGCAGCCAGCCGGGCAGCGGGAGGAACGGGGGGCGGAAGAGGGACGTGGGGCGGGCTCGCCACCACGAGGAGGAGGGGGAGGCCACGAGGGCGGCCCCCACGGCGACGCAGCGGCAGCCATAGCAGTAGCCGCAGCAGCAGCAGCAGCAGCGGAAGGGCCCGAAGCCAGAGGCGCTTCTTCCTGACGCCAGGAAGAGCGCCTGCCGAGGAGGAAGGGGAGGCGGCCGCGCTGTAAGGAGGCCCGAAAGAGAGGCCGCAGGGAGGGAGGGAAGGAGGAAGAGTTCCCTCCCTCCCTGCGGCCCTCTTTCGGGCCTCCTTACAGCGCGTCGCCTCCCTTTCTTTCCTCGGCAGAGGCGCTTCTTCCTGACGTCACTGTCGCGCTCTGACGAGGAGGAAGGGGAGGCGGCCGCACGCTACAGCTTTCTTACAGCGCGCCGCCTCCCCTTCCTCTCGGCAGAGGCGCTTCTTCCTGACGCCATTGTCGCGCGCCTCTGACGAGGAGGAAGGGGAGGCGGCCGCGCTTACAGCTTTCTTACAGCCGGTCGCCCCCCTTCCTCCTCGTCAGAGGCGCGACGGCGACGCCAGGAAGAAGCGCCTCTGGCTTCGGGGCCCTTCTGCTGCTGCTGCGGCTGCTGCTACGGCTGCCGCTAAGCGCCGCTGTGGGGGCCGCCTCGTGGCCTCCCCCTCCTCCTCGGGTCCGTGAGTGGCGAGCCCGCCCCACGAGTCCCCCCTTCCGCCCTCAGCCTCCCGCGCCGGCTGGCTGCAGCGACACGGCGGCGAGAGTATGGGCATGCACAGGAGCCACCAGGAGCCGCTGGAGGGGCGCGAATATAGCGTAGTACATCGCGCCCCCGCTGCTCCAGCGCCTCCCCCTCCATGTTAGTGTATTCGCTCCATAAGACGCAGCTCATTTTTCTTCCTACTTTGAGAGGAAAAAAACTGCGTCTTATGGTCCGAAAAATACGGTAAATAATAACAATTTAACAATTAAAAACATACAATTGCAGCCTCAGCGTCATGTTGAAATCAGTTTCCGTCGCATCGTCGTCATTCCATGTATCCAATCAAGCCTTATATTTCATCAACAAATGCCTGCTCAAACAGCCAGGTCTTGACTTTCTTGCGAAACGTCAGGAGGGAGGGGGCCGATCTGATGTCTCTAGGGAGGGCGTTCCAAATCCGAGGAGCCACCACTGAAAAGGCCCTGTCTCGTCGTCCCGCCAGTCGCGCCTGCGAAGAAGGCGAGACCGAGAGCAGGGCCTCTCCGGATGATCTTAAACATCTCGATGGCTCATAGGGAGAGATGCTCGACAGGTAAGTTGGACCCGAACCGTTTAGGGCTTTAAAGGCTAAAGCCAGCACTTTGAATTGTGCCCGGTAGCAAACTGGCAGCCAGTGGAGCTGGCACAACAGGGGAGTTGTGCGCTCTCTGAATGGCGCTCCTGTTATCCGTTGGACTAGTTGCAGCTTCCGAACAGTCTTCAAAGGCAACCCCACGTAGAGAGCATTGCAGTAATCTATACGGGATGTAACCAGAGCATGGACCACCGTGGCCAAGTCAGACTTCTCAAGGTACGGGCGCAGCTGGTGCACAAGTTTTAACTGTGCAAATGCTCCCCTGGTCACCTCCGAAACCTGGGGTTCCAGGCTCAGCGATGAGTCCAGGATCACACCCAGACTGCGAACCTGCGTCTTCAGGGGGAGGGTAACCCCGTTTAACACAGGCTGTAACCCAATGCCCTGTTCGGCCTTTCGACTGACCAGGAGTGCCTCTGTCTTGTCTGGATTCAATTTCAATTTGTTCGCCCTCATCCAGTCCAACACAGCGGCCAAGCACCGGTTCAGGACCTGGACAGCCTCCTTAGTAGCAGGTGGGAAGGAGTGACAGAGTTGGACATACAGAGTTGGACATGCGTACAGACGACACCGCACTCCGAAACTCTGGATGACCTCCCCCAGCGGCTTCATGTAGATGTTAAACAACATGGGAGATAATATTGAACTCTGAGGAACCCCACAAGACGATGGTTATGGGGTTGAACAGGTGTCTCCCAATAACACCTTCTGAGATCTGATTAATGTATATTATTATACATTCATAGTGACAATAAGAGTATTAGTTCATTGTGATAATATCCAAAAGGAAGACGTCGGAGGGAGAAACAGAAAGTCCGGGGTAGCCATTCCCCAGCACAGTACCTTAGGCCAGTGTTTCCCAACCTTTTTTGAACCGCGGCACACTTTTAACATTAAAAAAATCCGGGGGCACACCACCAACCAAAATGACACAAAATGACACTGTAACATAGTAAAGAATGGCTGGGGATGGTGACCTGCTGGGAGCAGCTGCTGGGAGTGCCGAAGCTGGGAGGAGCCAGGCTGGCCATGCCCGCCCCTCCCCTGCTTCAGTTCTCCCACAGCTTCACCAGCCTTGCTGGAGGCAGTGCCAAGCCAGCATTGTGTTGGCTCTGCCACCGCTGGTTTGGCACTTCCCTCAAGGCTGGCAGCCCTCCCCCAGCTGTCCTACAGGGAGCGCTCCCCAGCTTCAGCTCCTACAGGGGGGGAGTTCTCCTACAGGGGCCATGGCCCTCTCCCCCCAGCCAGCTCTCCTACAGGCCACCATGCCCCGCCCCTCCCCAGCTTCAGCACTCCCACAGCCGCGCCATGCCCCGCTCGCCAGCCTTGAGGGGGCAGTGCCAAGCCATCATTGTGCTGGCTCTGCCACCGTTGGCTTGGCACTGCCCCTCCCCCAGCTTCAGGCTGGCCAAGCTGTCCCCCCAGTGCTGACAGCCGGGAGGGGCAGAGCCAGGCTGTGTCATCCCCCCGGCTTCAGCTCTGTCACAGAGGAGGAGCATGAGCTCCCCAGATGGGCTTCACAGAGGAGGGGCTCCGTGGACGGCTTCAGTGGCTTCAACAAGCAAGGGGCAGGAGTCATGGCGGGAGTCATGGCGGATTGGAGGCTGGTTGGGGAAACGGCCGAAGGAGGCGCCCGGCCCCTTCTTCCCTTCCTCCTCCCTCTCCCAAGCAGCAGGAGTTTGGCAGGAGGGGGGGAGGAAGGGGGGCAGAGAGCTTTTCTCGCGGCACAGCAGGAGGTCCGTCACGGCACACTAGTGTGCCACGGCACACTGGCTGAGAAAGACTGCCTTAGGCCACGTTGATCTATTACGTGGAGGGGAAGAAGGCTAGTCAATTCAAGCGGGAAAAGCCCGTATTATAGATGAAAATTCGTAGTACATAAACAAGTAAAGAATCCTGAGTCTTCGGGGCTAGATAATTGTAAATCCACTCGATGAGAGGCAATGTAGCCAGAGCGTCACCAGATCGAAGTATCCCTAGTTGGGATGAGGTAAACAGAACTCCTCGGAGGGAGGCTGCCAGGTCGAAGTATCCCCGTTGGGACAAGATAAACAGCACACTTTTTACATTGACCAAACCCTGGGGCACACCACCAACCAAAATGACACAAAATGACACTCTAACACAGTAATACATATAGTTAATATGTTTTTAAATGTATTTATACACTCAGTGTGAAACCTGGGCCTGTTTCGATGAACGCAACATAGATATCCTGGCAGGAATGGCAGAAAGACACACACAAAGGTCTTGCTCAATTTATAGGTAACAAAATCAAAGAGCATCCTGAACTCTTGCAACAATGGAATTGAACCAAACTTGGCATATTGAACTCTCGTTACCAACGGAAAGTACTGAAAGGGTTTGCTTGGGAATTGACCTTGAGTTTTGGAGTTGTAGTTCACGTACATCCAGAGAGCACTCTGGACTCAACAATGTTGGATCAGGACCAAACTTGGCACGAATACTCAATATGCCCAAATGTGAACACACATGGCGTTTGGGGGAAATAGACCTTGACGTTTGGGAGTTGTAGTTCACCTACATCCAGAGAGCACTGTGGACTCAATGTTGGATCAGGACCAAACTTGGCCCAAATGTGAACACAGATGGGGTTTGGGGAAAATAGACCTTGACATTTGGGAGTTACAGTTTCTGGAATTTATAGTTCACACACAATCAAAGAGCACCCTGAACTCTTGCAACAATGGAATTGAACCAAATTTGGCATATTGAACTCATTACCAACAGAAAGTACTGAAAAGATTTGCTTGGGAATTGACCTTGAGTTTTGGAGTTGTAGTTCACGTACATCCAGAGAGCACTCTGGACTCAACAATGTTGGATCAGGACCAAACTTGGCATGAATACTCAATATGCTCAAATGTGAACACAGATGGAGTTTGGGGAAAATAGAACTTGACATTTGGGAGTTACTGTTTTGGAGGGGGGGGGGGCTCGAAAGACCAGCAGTCTCCCTCTCATTTAGGTTGCCCCCTCCCACCCCGCCAGGCTTGAATTGTGGTTGTGGGGAGCAGGAGCCTCACTCACCACCTGTGCAGCTCCTCAGGGGTCAGCGGGGTGGCCCGGGCGGGCATCTCGGGGCCGGCAAAGCAGGCAGGCAGGAAGGAAGGCGGCAGCAGCGGGCAGGTAGCCGGAAGGGAGGCAGAGAGTGGTTCCGCATGTACCGGGGAGGAGGGAGGGGCGGGGCCCTGCGGGGAGCCATTCTCCCGGTTTGCGGCTCCACCAGGCTTGGCAGAGCCGCGAACCAGGAGAAAGGCTCCCCGCAAGGAACAGGTCCTATCTGGGAGCCGGGTTTGGCTGGCTTGCGTCTCCCGCCAGGTTCAGCGGAGCCGCGAACCAGGAGAAAGGTTCCCAGGGAGTGCCTGGGCATCTCGGCGAGCCTTTCTCCCGGATCGTGGCTCCGCCGAGCCCGGCGGAAGATGCCAGCAGGCCAAACTTGGCTCCCAGGCAGGCCCTGGGCCCTGCGGGGAGCCTTTCTTCCAAGGCTCCCCGAGGTGCCCAGGCCCTCCGTGGCAGCCGGGATGAGCCAGCTGGCTGACGCTCGGAGGGGAAGTGGCCAAAGGAGGCGGTGCCCCAGCCCCTTCTTCTTCGCCACCGCCGCCGCCCGGCCCTTCCTCCTCCTCCCCCAAGCAGCAGCAGCAGGCAGAAGGGGGGGAAAGGGGGGAGAAGTTTTTCCGCGGCACACCAGGTGATCGCTCACGGAACACTAGTGTGCTGCGGAACACTGGTTGGGAAACACTGCTCTAGATCGGGGTGCTCACACTTTTTCAGCACGGGAGCTACTGATTAAAAAACCCAAGTCCCAAAGATCACCTACCCAGAAATGTAAAACGTATAACTATTTTCTTATTTATTTATTTCTATTTATTATTCATTTTCATGTATTGCTCCTTCCAGCAGGCTCGGGGCAGTTTACATACAATGAAGTTATAAAACATCAACATTTCAATTTAATAACAACAATATAAAACAGCATAAAAATACATCCAACCACCCCATTTCTCCCACACTGCCATATTACCACACATATTATCAGCCAGAAAGTAAGAAGAGAGGCTGTTGAACTGCAAGGCCATTTAATACTCAGCAAGGTAAACAAAGGGGCATGCAAAGATACATCCAACCACCCCATTTCTCCCACACTGCCATATTACCACACATATTATCAGCCAGAAAGTAAGAAGAGAGGCTGTTGAACTGCAAGGCCATTTAATACTCAGCAAGGTAAACAAAGGGGCATGCAAAAATACATCCAACCACCCCATTTCTCCCACACTGCCATATTACCACACATATTATCAGCCAGAAAGTAAGAAGAGAGGCTGTTGAACTGCAAGGCCATTTAATACTCGGCAAGGTAAACAAAGGGGCATGCACAAATACATCCAACCACCCCATTTCTCCCACACTGCCATATTACCACACATATTATCAGCCAGAAAGTAAGAAGAGAGGCTTTTGAACTGCAAGGCCATTTAATACTCAGCAAGGTAAACAAAGGGGCATGCAAAAATACATCCAACCACCCCATTTCTCCCACATTTCCATATTCCCCAACATATATTTCTCAAGGAACAAAGCAAGCAGATAGGCTTTGGAGCTAAATGGCCATTTTTAAACATTAAAAATAAACAAAGAGACAAGCCACAGAACAATCAAGCACCCACCCCATAGTACAAAGGCCGACCTTTGAGATGCGGTAAGGAAATGACCCCAAAGCGTGCTTCTTCTTCTCCGTCGTTGCTCCTATTTCCACGCCGCCAGCATGCGTGCCGCCTCCAAGAGCTCACGAGAAGTCCGAGGAACAGAATGGGCGCTTCTGCGCATGCGCGCGGGGCCAGCCATGCATCGCGTCATCCAGGCCCGCCCCCTTTGGTCTCCTACGACACTGAGTGGCTGGAGAAGGACGGAGGGGGGAGGAGGAATCCAAAAGAGGGGGCCCATTCTGCCTCTTGCACTCTGGAGCTTTTGGAGGCGGCGCGCGAGCGGGGAGGAGCAACGACGGAGGACTTCTTTGCAGCATGCAGGGCCGCGTGAAGAGGACCAACAGCAAAAAACCTGGTCAGGGGCCTGAAGATCACCAGGATGAGGCCCGAAGATCACCTTGGTGATCGCGATCACCGTTCTGAGCACCCCTGGTATAGATGTTTTCTTGGAAGGACAGCAAAAGGAAGCAATCTGTTGTAGGCAATCTTTTCCAAAAACTTTCTTTGCAGCGTATCGTTTCTCGGCATCCATGTCTCCACCACACCCTGGACCTCACGCACATTGGGCTTCCTTTTTCCATTTGTTTCCATTTTCAGTTTCTTTTATTTCCTCTGTATGTGTACATATATGTTCAACTATGTTGTTGGCCATAGAATTGCAAAAGCTGGATAATTTCTTCTGATTTGCTTCTCGCTGATCTTTCTCTTTCTTCACTTTCTCTCCGTTTTATGTCTGTGCCTTTTTTTTTTTCCTTTTTTTTTTTTTTTTTGGTTATGTTTTGGTTGTCTGTTTCTCATTTACTTTCCTTTGGTTCCCGTTCCGTTTTTTTTCTCTCTCTCCTCCCCGTGTGTGTTCTGTAGAGGATGTAGCAAATTTAACAGCCTGTGATGTGATGAATCGGGTAAACCTTGGATATTTGCAAGGTAAATCACTTCTCCTCGGAGAGTCAGGCTCGGCTCAGGGTGTCACGGCATGACAAATGGGGATAAGACAATGTGCCAGATGGGTAGCCATTGGGGTTGGCATCATACAGTTGGGTGGTTTGCAAACTATCCTCCATTCACAGTCGAAAACTGAATGGTTTTGTGATAGAAAGGCTATGTTTTCCTTTGGTTCCTTCTAAATTTCCTTCCCAAGCAGGCCCGGATTACTCATAAGGCCACACTAGGCCATGGCCTATGGGCGCAGGCCTAGGGGGGCGGCAGATCAAGGACCGCTGCAAAGGCTGTCAGCAGAGGATGCTGGCGGGGCGGCCAAAGCATCCTCCAGCCCATTTTGGCCGCCCCGCCAGCATCCTTCGCCGACAGCCCTTGCAGCGGGCAAGGAAGGAAAGGCAAAGCGCGGAGAGGAGCCCCTCCAGATCCCAAGGCTCGCCGCCCGCGGCTCCCGCGGTTTCCTCCTCCTCCTTGGATTTTGGCGCAACAGGACGAAGAGTGGCGGCTCGGAGGCCAGGTGCACGCCAGCAGCCCTGTCTCTTCTCCTGCCTCCTAACAAACGCATGGTATATCACATTAAACATACAATGATACATAATGAAGGCGCCGGGTGAATTACGCTCCCAAAAGTACTTGCCCTATGGCGAATGGTTGCTGGAAAAGGTCCGCTCTCTGTGTCAAGCTTGTAGTGGCGGCTCGGGTTCAGCGTGGGCCGATGCGCGAGCAGGGAGAGGAGGCGCTGAGTGATGACGCGTAACAGCGCCTGATGCGGCCGTCGTCAAATCAATGATCTAGTGATGACGCCAGCACGTTGGGAGTGGTTTGAGGGATTCCCCGGAAGGATGAAACCATGGATGGGGAAATCCCCATGTGGTGGAGGGGAATCCCGAGCGTCCTTTCAGTCAGCCTGGCGGTCTCGCGTCTCCGTGGTGCTCTGTATGAACTGAAAACCACTGTAGGGAATCCCTGGAAGCGACGTGGGAGGGGGTGATGGAATCACAGGCGGGTGGGTTGGATTCACAAAACACAAAGCAGTCCGATGAAGAGCATCAATGCTCCAGAGGGGAAGGTTTTCCCGGTTGAGCATGGAGGAAGAGGCAGTGTGGCTTCTTCTTCACATGAAGGCTTGAGGTTTAGCAGAGTGAAGAAGAAGCCACACTGCCTCTTCCTCCATGCTCAGTCTGGGGAAAACCTTCCCCTCTGGAGCATTGATGCTCTTCATCGGACTGCTTTGTGTTTTGTGAATCCAACCCACCCGCCTGTGATTCCATCATCCCCTCCCGCGTCGCTTCCAGGGATTGCCTACAGTGGTTTTCAGTTCATACAGAGCACCACGGAGACGCGAGACCGCCAGGCTGACTGAAAGGACGCTCGGGATTCCTCCACCACATGGGGATTTCCCCATCCATGGTTTCATCCTTCCGGGAATCCTCAAACCACTCCCAACGTGCTGGCGTCATCACTAGATCATTGATTTGACGACGGCCGCATCAGGCGCTGTTACGTCATCACTCAGCGCCTCCTCTGCTGCAATCGGCCCACGCTGAACCCGAGCCGCCACTACAAGCTTGACACAGAGAGCGGACCTTTTCCAGCAACCATTCGCCATAGGGCAAGTACTTTTGGGAGCGTAATTCACCCGGCGCCTTGTATGTTTAATGTGATATACCATGCGTTTATTGACACTAATGTGATAATATAGAGACATATTTTGCATACTTTGGGTGTTTTCCTCGATCTATGACACTAAGCCTATAGAGTCTGATTCCATTTGGCATATACACACTGCTGTTTGTGTTAGCCTTCATTACCAGCCAGCTCGTTTTTCTTTAACAATCTTCTCCTGCCTCCGCCGAAAGGGCAGCGTCCTGGGCGAGTGGCCTCCTTTCCCGCCTTTTTCTGCCTCTCTCCTGCCCCAGGCTGTCGCCGGGCCCTCTCCCCCACCCATGTGGAGGAGGGCTCCCTCTGGGGCAGGCGCCTGCAGCCGAGCCCACTCTCCTCCGCCGGCGCCCGTCTGGAAGGGAGGGAGACCTTACTGGAGGTTTCCTCCCAGAAGCACGCTCTCCTGACGTTTCACCCTCAGGGGTGGGCTGAGACAACTTTGGGGGGGGGTCCGTGATCTGCGCCCCCTTTGGCTTGCGCCCCTAGGCCATGGCCTAGCATGGCCTTATGGGTAATCCGAGCCTGGGTAGTGGTTCCCAATTCAGGGTGTTCTTCATCCGATCCTTGTTTTCTGACATCTCATCGCCTTGCGCTGGCTGAGCCGTTCTTCTCCGTCCTCATAGGGTCCGTTCTCGAGAAGGAACGCTGAGATTCAAATGCACCCATTGTTTCCATGCGCATTGTAAGACACATATACATGGGCTGGGACATAATTCCCAGGTCAGTTGCTTAAAAGCCATGTTCACGGTTATAAACAAGGCTGCATGACCATGTTATGAATCCATTGCTATGCAGAACCAGGCCCGGATTACCCATAAGGCCACCTTAGGCCATGGCCTAGGGGCGCAAGTCAGGGGGGGGGGGCGCAGTTCACACGGACCAAAAAAAATGTTGAAACAAAACCGCAAAGATGACTCTCTCTCTCTCTCGGGGAAGGGCGGGGGGAGAGTGCTGTGAGGGGGGGGGAGGAGGGAATGGCGCCCCCCTCGCCATCGCCCCCACCCCCTTGTCAAGAAAGGAGGGTGCGAGGAGACCGTTGCCTTCTGCCTCCTCTTCCACGCGCCCTCCTTCCTTGAGTCAAGGAAGGAGGGCGTGCCGCAAGGGCCGGGGGCTTCCCTTCCTCCCTCCTTCGCGCGCCCTTCTTCCTTGAGTCAAGGAAGGAGCAGGCCCGGATTAAGGCTTGGGGCCACCCGAGGCCACACCCGGTGAGTGCTGCCCCCGGGGGGGGGGTGCCTGAGGGGGGTGGGGCCACCTGAGGGGGCGGGGCCAGCACGAGCGAGGGGCGTCTGACAGGGCTCCCCTAGGCATCTGACGGGGCTTCCAACGCCTCCTCGCCGCATGCACGGGCGCGCCCCTCCCTCCTTCACTGGAAGAAGTAGCGGCGCGTGAGCGAGGAGGGCGGCGGGGGAAGCCCCGGCCAGACGCCTACTACGGGCGGGGACTTTCCCCGCCTCCATCTTCGCACACGGGCGGGCGCCGCTCCTTCCTTCACTGAAAGAAGGAGCACGGCGCCGCCACGCGTGAGAGAAGGAGCCGGGAGGAAGTCCCGCCTCCTCCTCGGTCGCGCGCCGCTCCTTCTTCCACTGAAGGAGGGGAGGGGTGCCCGTGCATGTGGCGAGGAGGCGTCGGGGAAGCCCCGTCAGGTGCCTGGGGCAGGACTTATCCGGCTCCTTCTCCTCGCGGGAAGAGGGAGGAAGGGAGGAAAAGGCCGGCCTGGAACCCGCCCCCACTCTCCTGGCTCCTCCCCTCGGCTCCTCCTCCTGCTCGCGCCCTCCCTCCTCAACAGCTGCAACCTAGCTGCCGGGGCGACCCGAAGGTCCGGTCGCCATTTTGCCCCCCCCCCCTTGTCTGGCCTTATGGGTAATCCGGGCCTGGGAAGGAGGGTGTGAGGAGGAGTAGGCGGAGGGAAGCCCCGCCCCGGGGGGCACACCGCGAGGAGGAGGTAGCGGAGGAAGCCCCACCCCAGGGGTGGGCTTCCTCTCAGCCTCCCGCGCCCTCCTTCCTTGACTCTAGGAAGGAGGGGCGCGCGACGGCGCGAGGAGGAGGAGGTGGTGGGGGTTTCGGTAGAGGTTGGTTTGGGGGCGTAATTCCAAAGTGTGGCCTAGGGCGCCAAAAGGGATTAATCCAGGCCTGTGCAGACACTGACGGAGACCCCATTCTCCTTGGGCTCCTTAGCCAGCTTTCAGCGTCTAAACAGGCAAGGAAGCAAACCAATACAACTCAACAACAACAAACAGGAAGAGTTGGGGTTGGGAGGGAACTCTAAGAATTAGCGATCCATCTTACGATTTGCAAACATTTTGCTTGCATCTCCATGGTTGAACGCTTGTGGCCGTCGGACTCCACAGGGCCCTGCCATCTCGGGTTGCCATTTTTTGATATAAGGAATAAGGGACATTTACGGGATTTTTCACAAAAATAAGGGACACTTCATTAAAAACTTGAAACTCAAACATTAGGTAGAAATACTTTTATTAACAGAATAAGATAGTGATTGAAACTCACAAAAGAAACTGACTCACACCCTCTTAACAGGACGTGGTATGTTTCTGCATGCTTTGTCATGCAGAAAAAACATGATTAGAACTTCCTAATTTTCTCCAGCTGCATTTAGTACTGGGCTTTGCTGACTTTAAAAGCGCACTGTCTAAACATGGAATAAAATTTATAAGACAGTACATCTTCATGATTATTGTGTCAATAGTTAATGGTATAGTATAGCAGTGTTTCCCAACCTTTTTTGAGCCGCGGCACACTTTTAACATTAAAAAAATCCGGGGGCACACCACCAACCAAAATGACACAAAATGACACTCTAACACAGTAAAGAACGGCTGGGGATGGTGGCCTGCTGGGAGCAACTGCTGGGAGTGCCGAAGCCGGGGAGGGGGCGGAGCCAGGCTGAGCCATGCCCCGCCCCCTACCCCCGGCTTCACCTCTCCCAGCAGCTGCTCCAGCCTTGAGGCGGCAGTGCCAAGCCAGCGGTGCCAGAGCCAGCACAAAGCTGGAGCAGCTGCTGGAGGTGCCAAAGCCGGGGGGGGCAGAGCCAGGCCGTGCCATGCCCCGCCCCTCCCCCAGCTTCAGCTCTCCTACAGGCCGCGCCATGCCCCCGCCCCCCCCCCCCAGCTTCAGCTATCCTACAAAGGAGGAGCATGAGCGGTGGACGGGGTTCAGTGGGCGGCTCCCCCTCCACGCAGCTTCAGCGAGCGAGGGGCGAGAGTCATGGTGGGAGTCATGGCGGATTGGAGGCTGGCTGGGGAAACGGCCGAAGGAGGCGGTGCCCCGGTCCCTTCTTTTTCCTCACCACTGCCCGGCCCTTCCTCCTCCTCCCCCAAGCAGCAGGAGTTCGGCAGGAGGGGGGGAGGAAGGGGGCAGAGAGCTTTTCTCGCGGCACAGCAGGAGGTCCGTCACTGCACACTAGTGTGCCATGGCACACTGGTTGAGAAAGACTGCAGTAAAGAACGGCTGGGGGATGGTGGCCTGCTGGGAGCAACTGCTGGGAGTGCCGAAGCCGGGGAGGGGGGAGGAGCCAGGCTGTGCCATGCCCCGCCCCTGGGCTTCGCACTCCCAGCAGCTGCTCCAGCCTTGCGGGGCCAGAGCCACGGCAGTGGTGGCAGAGCAAGCACAATGCTGGCTTGGCACTGTCCCCTCAAGGCTGGAGCAGCTGCTGGAAGTGCCGAAGCCGGGGGAGGGGGCAGAGCCAGGCCGCGCCATGCCCCACACCCTCCCCCCAGCTTCAGCTCTCCTACAGGCCGCGCCATGCCCCGCCCCCTCCTCCCAGCTTCAGCTCTCCTACAGAGGAGGAGCATGAGCGGTGGATGGACTTCAGTGAGCGGGGCTCCTCCTCCACGCAGCTTCAGCGAGCGAGGGGCAAGAGTCATGGTGGGAGTCATGGTGGATTGGAGGCTGGCTGGGGAAACGGCCGAAGGAGGCGGCACCCCGGTCCCTTCTTCTTTTTCTTGGCCACTGCCTGGCTCTTCCTCCTCCCCCAAGCAGCAGGAGTTCAGCAGGGGGGGGGAGGAAGGGGGGCAGAGAGCTTTTCTCACGGCACAGCAGGAGGTCCGTCACGGCACACTAATGTGCCACGGCACACTGGTTGAGAAAGACTGTAGTATAGTATGGGACACACAGCATTGTATAGTATTGGGATGCACAGCTAGGCCTATTTTAAGAGTAACTCTCAAGCAACCAGAAACTATATCCAACATGATCCAACACTCCCCTTGGGTTACGGTTAATTAGTCTACTGTACTTTGAAAAAGTCCTGTATCGCCTCTTCCTTCCAACGGGGACGCAGGCTGCCCTGCGAGTGGGAAACCCCGGGCAGGCATTGCCGTGGAAACAATGCTAAACACTCAGTACAACAGTAGGAATATACAACCAAACACACAAGTTCCAATGATGCATATCGCATGGTTCCAAGGGTGGTCAATGAATCCAAACTGTGGGCTGGAAAAGCACCGTTTGGATTCATTGACCACCCTTGGATTATCGTTGGGTCATTGTTTGGAACTCGGGGAATTGGGACCCTGCGCTGACCTTATTTGCATCATTGCAACTTTATATCGCATGGTTTCAACTCTTCCATTGAACTCATTCCTTCCTGGTCTACACATTCCCACCCGTTGAACTTTTTCCTATGACACCCATCGTCTTATTGGTGATGTATAACGATTCATGGGCTTTGTATGGCGTCCTGTGAATATGCATGTATTGGCACTTTAAATATTATAATGCTATTTTGCTAATTTGGTGAATGTGCTTCCCTTGTGTGTTTGATTGCTGTGGAAACCACAGCGCGCACCTTCCTCTGGTCAACCCCGCCCAGTCCTGTCCTGCTAGTCAAAAATAAGGGACAGGGCCTGAAAATAAGGGACACAAATTTTAGGGCCAAAATAAGGACATCCCTTAGAACAGGGCTGTCAACTGGCGGCCCCGGGCCGGATCCGGCCCGTAGCCTGCTGGACACGGCCCACCTATGCCCTCAGCCGCCATTTTTAAAAAATTTAAAAATCATTTTTTTATTAAAAAAGGCGGCCGGGGAAGGGGAGGTGGGGCAGGAGGAGGAAGAGAGCTAGCTCCTCCTCCTGGCGCCCTCCCTACCTAGGAAGGAGGGCGCCAAAAAGGGCAGAAGGCGGCGCCAACGGCAGCGCGTACAGGCCTGGTGTGATGCGCTGCCCCTTGGCACCGCCTACTCCTCCTTTTGCCCCCTCCTTCCTAGGCAGGGGAGCCACCGAAAAAGGGCAGAAGGCGGTGCAAGAGCAGCGCGTCACAGGCCTGGCGTGACGCACTGCTCTTGGCGCCGCCACTCCTCCTTTTCGGCGGCTCCCCGGCCTAGGAAGGAGGGGGCGCGAAAAGGAGGAGTAGGGGCCAAGGGGCAGCACGTCACGCCAGGCCTGTGACGCTGCTCTTGGCGCCACCTACTCCTCCTTTTTCGGCGGCTTTAGGGGGGCGGGGCCTGGGCTGGGGGCAGGGGCTGGGGGCAGGGCCAAGCGGCCCCGCAGGTCATCAGTGACCTCTTATCCGGCCCTGGACCCGCCAGAAGTTGGACAGCACTGCCTTAGAACAATGTTTCCCAACCTTTTTTGAGCCGCGGCACATTTTTTACATTTACAAAATCCTGGGGCACACCACCAACCAAAATGACACAAAATGACACCCTAACACAGTAAAGAACGGCTGGGGGGGGGTGGCCTGCTGGGAGCAGCTGGTGGGAGTGCGAAGCTGGGGAGGCGGAGCCATGCTGTGCCATGCCTCGCCCCCTCCCCCCAGCTTCAGCTCTTCCCGCAGCTGCTCCAGCCTTGAGGGGGAAGTGCCAAGCCAGCAGTGACAGAGCCAACACAATGTTGGCTTGGCACTGTCCCCTCAAGGCTGGAGCAGCTGCTGGGAGTGCCGAAGCCAGGGGGGAGGAGGTGGAGCCAGGCCGTGCCATGCCCCGCCCCTTCCCCCAGATTCAGCTCTCCTACAGAGGAGGAGCATGAGCGGTGGACGGGCTTCAGTGGGCGGGGCTCCTCCTCCATGCAGGTTCAGCGAGCGAGGGGCGAGAGTCATGGCAGAAGTCATGGCGGATTGGAGGCTGGCTGGGGCAACAGCCAAAGGAGGCAGCGCCCCGTCCCCGTCTGCTTTTTCCTTCGCCACCGCCCGGTCCTTCCTCCTCCTCCCCCAAGCAGGAGTTCGGCAGGGGGGGGAGTGGAAGGGGGGCAGAGAGCTTTTCTCGCGGCACAGCAGGAGGTCCGTCACGGCACACTAGTGTGCCACGGCACACTGGTTGAGAAACACTGCCTTAGAATAAGGGACATATGGGAACCCTACTGCCATCACTGCTTTGCCGTCTTTGTGCCTCCATGCACCTGCTGTTGAGCAAGCTGGCTTCATTTCCCCAGGTTTCTGTTACAAAACTCATTCCGACCATGTCCGTTGGGGAGGGAGGATGAGGATGTTCCCTTTGGAGGCGGGGGTTTAATTTGGAGTTTTAAGGGCAGCTGTGAGTTATTCCTGGGCTTTCCATGAGAACGTCTGCCTGCCTTGGGCTAGAATCTGGCAATAACGGTAGACCTCAACGTATCCCATTAAACCAGTGGTTCTCAACCTCTAGGTCCCCAGAGGTTTTGGCCTTCAACTCCCAGAAATCCTAACAGCTGGTAAACTAGTTGGGTTAGGGTAGGCAAACATACCCTGGGACTCACAGGTTTAGAACCACTGCATTAATCTCTGATTGGGAAATGGAAATGGCTGAGATCCTACTCCAATGTTGCATTGCATGCAATGCTGCATGCTGTAAAGCAGGCCCGGATTAACCCCTTTTGCCGCCCTAGGCCACACTTTGGAATTACGCCCCCAAACCAAGCTCTACCGCACCTCCCCCCCCCCAATTCCTTCTTTGCACTGCCCGAGCTTTGCCCCCAAAAAGGAAAAGGAGCAAGGAGAATCCTGGCCTAATTCCAACCCTGCTTCTCCTTCTTTTTCCACGCAGGCGCTTGCCCTTCTTCCCGCTCACGTGACCTTTCGCCGTGAAGGCTGCTGAGGGGCGGCAACTGCGCCGGAATTCAAGCCGCCTCTCTGCCTCCTCTGCTATGTTCCTGGGTGCCGCGCATGCCAGGCAGTGGCCCCGGGGTCAGGGATTCCCTCCGCCTCCTCCTCACGCCCTTATTCCTTGAGTCAAGGAACGAGGGCGCGAAGAGGAGGAGGAAGGAAGGGAAGCCCCTGGGGCCGCTGCCGGGCATGCGTGGCACCCAGGAACATGGCGGAGGAGGCAGAGGCACTCCGTCCTTGACAAGGGGTGTTGTGCATGTCCAGCTGTGGCCCCGAGGGTGGGGCTTCCCTCCGCCACCTCCTCCTCCTCGCGCCCTCCTTCCTTGAGTCAAGGAAGAAGGGTGCGAGGAGGGAGGGAGGGAAGCCCCCCGGGGCCGCTGCTGGGCATGCACAGCAGGAGGGCGCAAGTGCCTCTGCCTCCTCCGCCTTGTTCCTGGGTGCCGCGCATGCCCGACAGCGGCCCTGGGGGCTTCCCTCCGCCTCCTCCTCCTTGCGCCCTCCGTCCTTGACAAGGGGGCGGGGGCGATGGTGAGGGAGGCGCCATTCCCTCCCCCCCACCCCTCGCAGTGCTCTCCTCGCCTCCCCGAGAGAGAGAGAGAGAGAGAGAGAGAGAGAGAGAGAGAGTCATCTCCATGCCGCCCGTTGTAGTTTTGTTTCAACTTTTTTTTGGCCCGTGAACTGCGCCCCCTTGGCTTGCGCCCCTAGGCCAAAGCCTAGGGTGGCCTTATGGGTAATCCGGGCCTGCTGAAAAGTGCATCGATGGCATTGCACAGCCCTTGAGAACATGGCCAACATTTCACAATTGAAGGCACTGCTACATTTCATGGTTTACCCCAATGTGATCCCGAGCCAGTGAAAGGAACGGAAACAAAACCTTTTTGGGGCTTTTCGAGATTTGAATCCAGGACTTCTCACAGTCCATGGCACCCCATGTCAACTCCACTTCCAAACCTGCAGGTAGACGTCATAGATGGGTCAGCTGTGAACACGAGGGAACCAGCACCCAACAGGTTTCTGCCCACAGTTAGGATTTTGCAGAGTGTATTCCCCCCCCTGCCCCGCCCCCAAGTACCACTTTCTTGTGTCTTTTTCTTGCAGATGAGATGAACGACCACCAGAACACGTTGTCCTACGTCCTCATCAACCCCCCTCCAGACACACGGTTGGAACTCAACGACATTGTGTATGTGTATAATGTGTAGAGCGTATTTCTGAGACAATACAACACACCAGAGACATAGGTCAGAGAAGGAGGGGAGGTGAAATGGGCAGCGGGACGGGGAAATTTATTTATTTGTCACGTTTCTATACGGCCCCTCTCAGCCCAAAGGCAACTCGGGAGGGTTTACACAGGCAGTCTCTGCCCTCAATACAACACAGCAACAAGGCAACCCCCCCCCCTAAAACCATATAATAACAAATTAACAATTAAAAACATACAGTTGCAGCCTCAGCGTCATGTTGAAATCAGTTTCCATCACACCGTCGTCATTCCTTATATCCAATTAAGCCTTATATTTCATCAACAACTGCCTGCTCAAATAGCCAGGTCTTGATTTTCTTGCGAAATGTCAGGAGGGAGGGGGCCGATCTGATGGCTCTAGGGCGGGCGTTCCAAAGCCGAGGAGCCACCACTGAAAAGGCCCTGTCTCTCGTCCCCGCCAGTCGTGCCTGTGAAGAAGGCGGGACCGAGAGCAGGGCCTCTCCAGATGATCTTAAACATCTCGATGGTTCATAGGGAGAGATGCGTTCGGACAGGTAAGTTGGACCCGAACCGTTTAGGGCTTTAAAGGCTAAAGCCGGCACTTTGAATTGTGCCCGGTAGCAAACTGGCAGCCAGTGGAGCTGGCGCAACAGGGAAGTTGTACGCTCCCTGAGTGCCGCTCCTGTTATCAACCTGGCTGCTGTCCGTTGGACTAGTTGCAGCTTCCGAACAGTCTTCAAAGGCAACCCCACGTAGAGAGCGTTGCAGTAATCTATACGGGATGTAACCAGAGTGTGCACTGCCGTGGCCAAGTCAGACTTCCCAAGGTACGGGCGCAGCTGGCGCACAAGTTTTAACTGTGCAAAAGCTCTCCTGGCCACCGCCGAAACCTGGGGTTCCAGGCTCACCGATGAGTCCAGGATCACACCCAAACTGCGAACCTGCGTCTTCAGGGGGAGTGTAACCCCGTCCAACACAGGCTGTGACCCTATGCCCTGTTCGGCCTTTCGACTGACCAGGAGTGCCTCTGTCTTGTCTGGATTCAATTTCAATTTGTTCGCCCTCATCCAGTCCGACACAGCGGCCAAGCACCAGTTCAGAACCGAAACAGCCTCCTTAGTAGCAGGTGGGAAGGAGTGACAGAGCTGGACATCATCTGTGTACAGGTGACACTGCACCCCGAAACTCTGGATGATCTCCCCCAGCGGCTTCATGTAGATCAGTGCTGTCCAACTTCTGGCGGGTCCAGGGCCGGATAAGAGGTCACTGATGACCTGCGGGGCCGCTCGGCCCCGCCCCCAGGCCCCGCCCCAGCCCCCAGGCCCCGCCCCCTCCTAAAGCCACCGAAAAAGGAGGAGTAGGCGGCGCCAAGAGCAGCGCGTCACAGGCCTGGCATGACGCGCTACTCTTGGCACCGCCTACTCCTCCTTTTCGGCGCCTCCTCCCTTCCTAGGCCGGGAGCCGCTAAAAAAGGGCAGAAGGCGGCGCCAACGGCAGCGCGTCACAGGCCTGGCGTGACACGCTGCCCCCTGGCACCGCCTACTCCTTTCGGCGCCCTCCCTTCCTAGGCCGGGGAGCCGCCGAAAGGAGGAGTAGGCGGTGGCAAGGGGCAGCGTCACAGGCCTGGCGTGACGCGCTGCCCCTGGCACCGCCTACTCCTCCTTCGGCGCCCCCTCCCTTCCTGGGCCGGGGAGCCGCCGAAAGGAGGAGAGGCGGTGCCAAGGGCAGCGCGTCACAGGCCTGGCGTGACGCGCTGCCCCCTTGCCTACTCCTCCTCTTCGCGCCCCCCTCCTTCCTAGGCGGGGGCCGCCGAAAGGAGGAGTGGCGGTGCCAAGAGCAGCGTCACGCCAGGCCTGTGACGCGCTGCTCTTGGCGCCGCCTTCCTGCCCTTTTCGGCGGCTCCCCGCCCTAGGTAGGGAGGGGGGCCGAAAGGGAGGAGCTAGCTCTCTTCCTCCTCCCTGCCCCCCCTCCTCCTCTCCCCCGGCCGCCATTTTTTTAAAAAAAAATTGATTTTTTTATTAAAAAATTGATTTTTTTTAAAAAAATTAAAAATGGCGGCTGAGGGCATAGGTGGGGCCGTGTCCAACAGGCCCCGGGGCCGCCAGTTGGACAGCCCTGATGTAGATGTTAAACAACATGGGAGATAGTATTGAACCCTGAGGAACCCCACAAGACAATGGTTGAGGGGTTGAGCAGGTATCTCCCAATAACACCTTCTGAGATCGGCCCCCCAGAAAGGACCGGAGCCACTGCAAGACAGTCCCTCCAAGGCCCATTCCCATGAGGCGTCCCAGAAGAATACCGTGGTCAACGGTCTCGAAGGCCGCTGAGAGGTCCAGCAGAACTAACAGGGACACACTCCCCTCTCCAGCTCCCGGCGTAGATCATCCACTAAAGGCGACCAAGGCTGTCTCGGTACCATGCCCCCCGGCCTAAAACCAGACTGTGCCGGGTCTAGATAATCCGTGTCGTCCAAGAATACCTGAATTAAAAATGGAGTTGGTCAAAAAGGAGTCGGATCAAACATCATGATGGCTTTATTATGTGATTAGAGTCTAAATGGGCTCTATGACAATCATTCCCCAATTTTTATGAACCTTGGTGCACACAAGGCATGGGGAAGGGATGGCACTGGCTGTGGTCAATGGGAACCGCATTCCAAAACATCTTTGCCCGGATACACAAGGGTAAGGGCTTCTTTTCCTTGAGGTCCAGGGTTGGTCCCCAAGTCCTTGCAGTAAGGTGGCATTTCCCAATCTGGCCCCTTCCATAAGTGCATGAGCTCCCAGCGTGCACCAGAAGGGTCTGATGCTTAGCAGAAGAGCCTGGTGCACATTGGAACAGCAGGATACACATAATGACAATTCACCGATAAGGTGTTGCTGCACTTCTGCAAAATAGCTAAGGATTCATAAAGTTCTACATAATGTAGAATCTGGGTTGGTGTTGTACTGTGGAGAGGGAATGGGGAGTGGTGCTTCCTTATGATGAGTTAGTGCAGTGATCCCCAACCTGTGGTCTGTGGACCACCAATGGTCCCCAAGAACTAAAATATGGTCTGCGGCCACACAGTTACTACACCGTTGCAATGAGAGTAACTGGTCTTGCGAAACCCTCTTATAGTGCTGAGGCAACAGGGATGTGGCGCAGCTGGCTGGGTGTCAGCTGCATAAGATCTCTACTGACCAGAAGGTCATGAGTTCGAGGCCTGCCCGAGTCGAGGTGGGCTCTCGACCTATTGTGTAGCCTGTTGTTGACCTTTGCAACCCGAAAGACAGTTGCATCTGTCAATTAGGAAATTAAGGTACCACTTAGTAGGGAGGCTAAATTTAACTGATTACGAGGCCATAAAAGATCTCAGAAAAGATCTCCAGGAAACACGCTGAGGAATGAAGTGTTTGCATGTCTAAATGTAGCCTTGTACATTGTAATCCGCCCTGAGTCCCCTGGTGAAAATAAGTAAATAAATAAATAAATGGAGGCAAGTGTGAATGTTGAGCTCCCAGGTGTTAAATTGCCTCTGTCTGTCTTGTGTGTTTGCATGTCTAAATGTAATGTGTACATTGTAATCCGCCCTGAGTCCCCTCGGGGTGAGAAGGGCGGAATAGAAAATGTAAATAAATAAATAAATGGAGGCAAGTGTGAATGTTGTCATTGCCACAGCGCCCCCTGGTGGCCAGGTGTTAAATTGCCTCTGTCTGTCTTGTGTGTTTAAACATGTCTAAAATGAGTCCCCCTTGGGGTGAGAAAGTGGAATGTGTAATAAATAAATAAATGGAGGCCTGAAGTCTCCCTGCTGGTGCGGTGAGAAAGGGCGGTCTAAAATAGAAATGGTGAGAAGGCGGAATAAATAAATAAATAAATGGAGGCAAGTGTGAATGTTGTCATTGCCCCACAGCGCCCCCTGTCTTGTGTGCATGTCTAAATGTAAGGTGTTAAATTGCCTCTGTCTGTCTTGAATAAATAAATGTTTGAATGTGTCTAAATGTAATGTGTACATTGCCTCTGTCAGTCTTGCCCTGAGTCCCCTGCGTCCCTGCGTGAGAAGGGTGGAATAGAAATGAAGTAAATAAATAAATAAATGGAGGCAAGTGTGAATGTTGTCATTGCCACAGCTCCCCTGGTGGCCAGGTGTTAAATTGCCTCTGTCTTGTGTGTCTTGTGTGTACATTTATTCGCCCATGTCTAAATGTAAATGAATGTACATGTTGTAATTCGCCCCCTGGTGGAGGTGTCTGCCTCTGTCTGTCTTGTGTGTTTACATGTCTAAATGTAATGTGTACATTGCGGAATAGAAAATAGAAATAAATAAATGAATAAATAAATGGAGGCAAGTGTGAATGTTGTCATTGCCACAGCGCCCCCTGGTGGCCAGGTGTTAAATTGCCTCTGTCAGTCTTGTGTGTCTAAATGTAATGTGTCTAATCCGCCCTGAGTCCCCTGCGTGGTGAAGAGGCGGAATGTGTAAATAAATAAATACATTGTAATCTGCCTGAGTGCCCCTGTCTTGTGTGTTTACATGGTAAGTACAATTCGCCCTGAGGCGGAATAGAAAAAGTAAATAAATAAATAAATAAATATAGGCAAGTGTGAATGTTGTCATTGCCATCTGCCCAGCTCCCTGGTGGCCAGGTGTTAAATTGCCTCTGTCTGTCTTGTGTGTTTACATGTCTAAATGTAATGTGTACATTGTAATTCGCCCTGAGTCTCCTGCGCGGTGAGAAGGGCGGAATAGAAATGAAGTAAATAAATAAATAAATGGAGGCAAGTGTGAATGTTGTCATTGCCACAGCGCCCCCTGGTGGCCAGGTGTTAAATTGCCTCTGTCAGTCTTGTGTGTTTGTGTGTCTAAATGTAATGTGTACATTGTAATCCGCCCTGAGTCCCCTGCGCGGTGAGAAGGGCGGAATAGAAATGAAGTAAATAAATAAATAAATGGAGGCAAATGTGAATGTTGTCATTGCCACAGCGCCCCCTGGTGGCCAGGTGTTAAATTGCCTCTGTCAGTCTTGTGTGTTTGTGTGTCTAAATGTAATGTGTACATTGTAATCCGCCCTGAGTCCCCTGCGCGGTGAGAAGGGCGGAATAGAAATGAAGTAAATAAATAAATGGAGGCAAGTGTGAATGTTGTCATTGCCACAGCTCCCCCTGGTGGCCAGGTGTTAAATTGCCTCTGTCTGTCTTGTGTGTTTGTGTGTCTAAATGTAATGTGTACATTGTAATCCGCCCTGAGTCCCCTTGCGGTGAGAAGGCGGAATAGAAATGAAGTAAATAAATAAATAAATGGAGGCAAGTGTGAATGTTGTCATTGCCACAGCGCCCCCTGGTGGCCAGGTGTTAAATTGCCTCTGTCTGTCTTGTGTGTTTGTGTGTCTAAATGTAATGTGTACATTGTAATCCGCCCTGAGTCCCCTGCGCGGTGAGAAGGGCGGAATAGAAATGAAGTAAATAAATAAATAAATGGAGGCAAGTGTGAATGTTGTCATTGCCACAGCGCCCCCTGGTGGCCAGGTGTTAAATTGCCTCTGTCAGTCTTGTGTGTTTTGTGTCTAAATGTAATGTGTACACATTGTAATCCGCCCTGAGTCCCCTCCGCGGTGAGAAGAGGGAATAGAAATGAAGTAAATAAATAAATAGAGGCAAGTGTGAATGTTGTCAGTGCCACAGCTTCCCTGGTGGCCAGGTGTTAAATTGCCTCTGTCTGTCTTGTGTGTTTGTGTGTCTAAATGTAATGTGTACATTGTAATCCGCCCTGAGTCCCCTGCGCGGTGAGAAAGGCGGAATAGAAAATAAAGTAAATAAATAAATAAATGGAGGCAAGTGTGAATGTTGTCATTGCCACAGCTCCCCCTGGTGGCCAGGTGTTAAATTGCCTCTGTCTGTCTTGTGTGTTTACATGTCTAAATGTAATGTGTACATTGTAATTCGCCCTGAGTCTCCTGCGCGGTGAGAAGGGCGGAATAGAAATGAAATAAAAAAATAAATAAATAGAGGCAAGTGTGAATGTTGTCATTGCCACAGCGCCCCCTGGTGGCCAGATGTTAAATTGCCTCTGTCTGTCTTGTGTGTTTGTGTGTCTAAATGTAATGTGTACATTGTAATCCGCCCTGAGTCTCCTGCGCGGTGAGAAGGGCAGAATAGAAATGAAGTAAATAAATAAATAAATGGAGGCAAGTGTGAATGTTGTCGTTGCCACAGCTCCCCCTGGTGGCCAGGTGTTAAATTGCCTCTGTCTGTCTTGTGTGTTTGTGTGTCTAAATGTAATGTGTACATTGTGATCCGCCCTGAGTCCCCTGCGCGGTGAGAAGGGCAGAATACAAATGAAGTAAATGAATGAATAAATATGTTGGGTGGGCAGAGGCTGACTATCCCCCAAAGGCACGACAACAAACCTCCCGACTGCTCCTTCTCCTCCTCCCTCCTCCTGAGCGAAGCCATTCTATGTGGCGCCTGGAAGTGGGGGCACCTTGGCACGTTCATATTTAGGCCTGTTCCTGGGGTTATTTGGGGTGCTGATTCGGAAAATTGCATTAGCTAGACCAGGCTTGGGCAAACTTTTTAACTTGGGGACAGGCCCGGATTAAGCTGTTTTGGTGCCCTAGACCACTTTGGAAGCCCTGCCCCCCAGGGGCACGGCTGCTGCCGCGCATGCCCGGAAGCGGCCATGGGGGCAGGGCTTCCTTCCGCCTCTTCCTCCTCCGAGGAGGAGGAAGGGACGCCCCGCCCTCGTGACCGCTGCCGCACATTCGCGGCAGGAGGGAGGGATGGTGAGAGAGAGGAGGGCCTGAAAAAAGAGCCCAAGGGGCTGAGTGACGTCAGACGCCGGCGCCGAGGAGGACGAGGTGGGGCGCCGGCGTCTGGCGTCACCCAGCCCTGCCGAAAGGGGCAGGCCGCTGCAGGGACGCTGGGCGGGAGAGGCGTCCTTCCACCTCTTTCTCCTCACCGCTGAGGAGGAAGAGGTGGAAGGAACCCGGCGCCACGCTGGCATCACCAAGCGCGGCGTTCCTTTTCAGCGGGGCTTGGTGACATCAGTGTCCCCGCCCCCGCTGCGGCCCCCCAGGTCATCAGCGACCAGAACTCCGGCCCCTGGGCCAAAATAAGTTGGACAGCCCTGGTATATCCAATGCAATTTTCTGAATCAGCACCCCAAATAACCAAACCGAAATGAAAGTCGACCAAAAATTGATTCGTAACCCTTTTTGTTGGAGAATGGTCCCCGGCCAAGTAGTCCCTGGTAAAAAAGAAAGAAAGAAAGAAAGAAAGAAAGAAGAAAAAGGAGGGGTGGGAACCACTGCGTTACTTGGATGACATTTTAATGGTAGCACCACCGCCAGGCATGTAGCCAGGGGGGGCTTAGGGCTTCAGCCCCGAAATTCTCAGGGTGATCCGCTTGAGAAGGCCTTACTGGTACATTATTTAAACTGTTATGTTTATTCATATCATGATCTGATCACCATGCTCATTATATCCCACATTAATGGGGTTATTGGGATAACAATACAAAAGGCTTGCTAGGGTAGACCCTCTTCCACCCAGTCTCAGCCCCGAATCCAAATCCTGACTACTGCCCTGACCACCGCTATCCATTCCAGGGGGGGTTGTGGCCAGAAAATGCCTCCAAAAGAACCTGGGGCCACATATGGCCCATCTGTGGGTGTTATTCATGTGATGTTTCTGCTTCTGCCCAGGTACTTGATACGGCCGGACCCTTTAGCCCACGTGGAAAACGAGACTCACAGTCGAAAGAGCAGCTACGGTCACAAACCGGAGCCTTGTAGCCCCTGAAACGAGAGACGAGACGCAACTCTGAGCCCCTCCCTCCTTTCTGCACGGGTCGCAAACGCCTTCCCTTCTCCTTCCTGCATGGAACTCCTGCGGAATTGACGGACTTTGGCGCTGGAGGGGCAGAAGGGTTTTCTATGGGGATATTAGGATGAACGCCATGCCATATAAATACATTTTAGAAAACGAACACAGAACTGATTGAGACAAACTGTGGACTGGCCCCTTGACTTCCGCGTCACCCTTGCGGCATCGGGACCAGTCAGATCTCTGGAGCCGAGAACCTTGATCCTTTGGAGGCTGGACCATTTGTACAAGTCTTGGTTTGGAAACTTTTCCCCCATTTTGGAGGGACGGGTGGGTGGAAAGGATTAAAAAGGTACCGCGATTTGTGAAAAATGTCTTCATTTGGTGTCGGTCAGAGGAACGAGTCCCTGATCATGGTGGCGCTCTGTTGGAAGCCAGATTCATCTCTGGGAATCCAAGAAGGGAATCCATGCTCAACTAAAGTACCCTGGGCAACGATTGGTGTTTGGGTGAGGTGGTGCTGCCTCAATAACTATTCAACGCAACCGGTTTGTGGTAGGTGGGAGGTAGATGTTTCTTCTCTGGGGAAATCCTACTTCCAGGATATGTAACTGCTAGTACGTATCCTGCAAGTGCAAGTGGGGTCTTCCTTGCAGGATACGTAACTGACAAGAGTGGGTCGGCAGCCATTCTAGCAGATTCAGGCCCGGATTACCCATAAGGCCAACCTAGGCCATGGCCTAGGGGCGCAAGCCGAGGGGGGCGCAGATCAAGGACCAAAAATAATAATAATGTCGCAGCCCCTGAGGGCGAAATGTCAGGAGAGCGTGCTTCTGGGAGGAAACAGGGCCAGGCGGCCACAGGGAGCACTCCGCGCCTCCCAGGGGGACCCCGCCGCCCGGGAAGACCTTCCTTCCACACAGGGAGGAAGGGGGGGAAGTAGTCGCCCATGCGAGAGGTCGTGGCCGGCGGAGGAAAAGGGGAGGGGGTGGGCCTGCAGGAATCCTCTTCTCCCATGCCCCCCCTCAGGCCCTCCTTCCCAAGCCCCGCCCTCTATTCCACCCTCCCTTCCCTCCCAGAAGCCTCAGCTGCCGTGGCCCAAAGACCGTGGATTCCGGGGGTTGGAGTCCGAGGAAAATGGGAGGGACGGAAGGAGGGGGCGGGTGCTCTCTTCCCCCAGTCTCTCTCTCTCTCTCTCTCATTCTGGGACTCCGGTTCCACCCTTCTGACGCAAAGACTGGCCTCCTTTTGGGGCGCCTGCCCGTGGTCGCCGTGTTTGTGCCGGGCAGAAGTCCAGCGAGAGGGGCAGCCTGCAAAAACAAAAGGGAAAGACAAAAGGGAAGGAAGGAAGGAAGGAGAAATGGAGATGGAAGGAGAATGGAAGGGTGGAAGGGAGGGATGGAAAGAGAGGGGAAGGGAGGGAGGGAGGGAAGGGAAGAAAGGGTGAAATGGAATGTAGAGAAGGAGGGCGAAAGAGAGAAAAAAGGAAAAACGCAAGGGAAGGAAGGCAGAAAGAAGAGGGAGAGCACTTTTTTTGCTTATTTAGTAGGCATGAGAAAAAAGTTATGAAAATTAAAAGAAATCGGAAGGGATTCGTATGTATGGGACTTTCAAGTTTATATGCATCGCAATGGGAATCCCGGAAGTGGACTTTCTTTTCCGCACTCCCTGGGCCCAAATTTTCGTTAGATTAGTAAATATTTCGGATGCCCACCCAACAGGAAAATTTCCCCCTCCAAAATAGCTTTGCAGACATAACTCACGGTCAAATCGAGGCCTTTCCATGCTTGGAGCCTAATTAGAGTGAAAGGCCTACCTCCAGGAAGTGAAAAAGCAGCTGGAAACGATAGAGAGATCCAGATCGGGACTCCTAGAGGGGCTGGAGGACTGAGGGAAAGCGGTTTAAACACCCAGGAAGGGGGTTTAGATAGAAGGACAGAGCAGAAGGACATAAGAACTGCCGAGAGAAGGGCAGCAGGAGTGAAAGAGCACGGAGAGGAGAAGGAAGAGTTCAGAATCAAGAAAAGCCATAGAGTTCAAACGGAGATCCTAGAGTGCTATGGTAAAACTGAATGGGGAAAAGCTGGAGTGAGGAGAACTCTACAGATTAGCAAGGCCTGCACCAGAGGTGGGCAACTATTTTATTTAATAATATTAATAATAATATATTAATGCATTATATGTCCCTGCAAAGAAACCCTGTCCTTTTATAATATTAATAATAATATTAATAATAATATATTAATGCATTATATCTCCCTGCAAGGAAACCAAGGGAAATGTTGCCCCTTGATTTGCCTGTGCTTAAAACAGTGTCAGTCCTGTTTCCCTGCTTTGCCTACTTTAGAACGACTAACGAATTTCGTTAGTAATTACGTTACGTTTTAGAAATTTTTGGAATTTTTTTTGTAAGTCTTTCTATTACTAATTTAAAAATACCCCCCCCCCCCATTAGATTTTCGATTCCCTATTTTTGGGTTCTAAACCATGCCTATTATTTAGTATTAGTGACACAACAGGGAGGAACAACAAAGTATTAATCAGGTCTGTCCCTGCCAAACTAGGACTATTTCTAGGGTATATAAATGCAGAAACATACAATAAAGTTATTATTCCCACTGCCATTGACAATTATCAATCACATCAATAAGAGCGAATTCACGCACTATCCCATAATACACATGTAGGTTTTCAAAGTTTGCAGTACCCTCCCCCCTCCACAATGTACACAACAGCGCAACAACGCAAGGCTGAAACGGAATAGGATACCTGCCCAAGCATGGGTTGGAACAGATGGTGCGTACCTTTGACGTCCTCTTCACCTGGCTGGGACTGCTCCTGGCCGTGGATTACGCAGGAACGTTGCATGACTCTTGTTAGCAATAGTAGTAGCTGTATTACCATTATTATTATTATTTTAAATTGCCATGGCTCAATGACATCAATGATACGGCAGGTAATGCCTTAATGGCCAATCCCTTTGCCGCCCTCTTGTGGACACAGGGATATTTGCCCTTGCCTTGAGATGCTTATCTGCAATCCTTTCTTGCCATCAAGCTCTCAGGTAGGGAAGGCAACACTTGAGCCATGGAGGGCGTCTCTGTGCCCAGGCCCGGATTAACACTTTTTTGCACCCTAGGCCACACTTTGGACTTACGCCCCCCCACACACACACACACACACACCACGCCGACCCACCCTTGGCTGGCTTGCACCAGGGTGCCGCCCGAGCGGACGAGAAAGGCGAGTAGGCCCCATCCCGCCACCTCCAAGGTCCCCTTGCATTCCCACCGGTTGGAAAGCTGCGCTCTGCTCTGAAGGTTTCCTCGGGAGGCTTGGGGAGAGCGCAGCGGGTGTAAACTCGCTCCAAAGGTGCGCATGAGAGAGAGAGAGATAGCGAGAGAGAGAGAGAGTAAGAGAGTAAGAGAGAGAGAGAGCACATGCGAGAGAGAAAGCACGCGCGCGAGAGAGAGTGCGAGAGAACGCGAGAGAGAGCTCGCACACACGAGAGAGAGCACGAGAGAGAGCACGAGAGCGCGAGAGAGAGCGCGAGAGAGCGAGAGAGTGCAAGAGAGAGCGCGTGCACACGAGAGAGAGCATGAAAGAGAGAGAGCGTGTGAGAGAGAGCATGCGAGAGCGAGAGAAAGAGTGCGAGAAAGAGAGAGAGAGAGCGCGCGCGAGAGAGAGCGCGAGAGAGTGTGCAAGAGAGAGAGCGCGTGCACACGAGAGAGAGAGCATGAAAGAGAGAGAGCGCGTGAGAGAGAGCATGCGAAAAAGCGCGAGAGAGAGTGCATGAGAGAAAGAGAGAGAAAGAAAGAGAGAGAGAGAGCACGAGAGAGAGAGCGAGAGAGAGAGAGCGCGAGAGAGAGCGCGAGAGTGTGCAAGAGAGAGAGCGCGTGCACACGAGAGAGAGAGCATGAAAGAGAGAGAGCACGTGAGAGAGAGCATGCGAGAAAGAGCGCGAGAGAGAGAGCGCAAGAGAGAAAGAGAGAAAGAAGAGAGAGAGAGCACGAGAGAGAGAGCGCGAGAGAGAGAGCACGAGAGAGAGCGCAAGAGAGTGTGCAAGAGAGAGAGAGAGCGTGCACACGAGAGAGAGCATGAAAGAGAGAGAGAGCGCGCGTGAGAGAACATGCGAGAAAGAGCGCGAGAGAAAGTGCAAGAGAGAGAGAGAGAGAAAGAGAGCGAGAAAGAAAGAGAGAGAGAGAGCGCGCACGCACAAGACGGAGCAGAGACTTTGCCGGGAGAAGGAGCGAGGAGGGGCATGAGAAAGGGGGAAAGATCGCCGACAAGGGCAGGCCAATGTACAGCGCATTACAGTAGTCGACCCTCGAGATGACCGTGGATTGGATCACCGTGGCCAGGTCGCAGTGGGAGAGGTAAGGAGCCAGACCTTTTGCCTGACGCAGGTTGTAGAACGCTGTCTTGCAGGCGCAGGCAATCTGCGCCTCCATAGATAGCTGGGGGTCCAGCCAGACCCCTAGGCTCTTGACTAAAGGCTGCGGGCGAAGTGCCATGCCATCAAACATCGGCAACTGGGTCTCTACCCCCCCAGGCAGTCCAGCCACAAGATCTCCGTCTTCGCCGGGATAGACCTTATCAGCTCTAGATGATTAAATATGGTTTTCTGTGGGTGAGCAGATGGCGACTACTGGATGGGCATATGTTCCTCTTTGGAAGGAGAAGGAGCAAGGAGGGGCATGAGAAAGGGGGAAAGAGGGCGCGGACCAGGTTATTTTTTGGTCCGTCTTCTGCTCCCCCGGCATGCGCCCCTAGGCCAGTCATTGTCAACCTGTGCCTCGGCACACTCCTGTGCCGTGGCAGGGCTCCTGGTGTGCCGTCTGAAAGCTTTCTGCCCCCTTCCTTCCCTCCACTGGGCTCCCTCCCCAAACACAGGCAACACGCAAGGGAGCAGAGGAGACCAATGGGTGGCTGGAAAATGACCTGCGTCATTTTGGAGCCGCCCACTGGGCTCCTCTCCTCCTTTGAGCCGAGCTGTTCACGTGGCGGCGCGGCGAATGTGTCCGACCCTTCCCACCTCCGCCTCCTCTGTGCTGTGGGGAGAGGGGGACTGGGCTGACACATCCGCCACCGTTTGGCGATCGGGCTCAAGAAGGAAGGACGGAGAGGATCGGATCCTCTACGTCCCTTCCTTCTTGAGCCGATCAGAACGTGTGTATGATGTAAACCCCCTTCTTCCCTCTCCCCGCAGCACAGAGGAGGAGGAGGCAGAGGAGAGGGGAAGGGGCTGGGACACATCTGCCACGCTGCCCAGGTGAACGGCACTCGCGACTCCCGCTCCCGGCTTGGCAATATGGCGGCACCCATTTGTGCGGGCGAGGCGACAGAAGCGGGCCTGGAGCTGGGCCTGTTCACAGAGGCCTTCCCGGCGCGCGCATGCCTGCCTGCCGGCTGGCATACAGCATGCAGGCTGAGCAAGTGAGCGCCAGGGTAGGCCTTGCTTCGGCGCGCGAGCCATGGGGGCGAGCCTGCTGCCCTCCCGGCTCCCTTCTCCTCCTGATCTTTCCCGGCCGTGAGTAGTGTTTGTGTCATTTTGGTTTGTGGTGTGCCGGGGATTTTTTTAATTTAAAAAAAGTGTGCCGCGACTCAAAAACGGTTGAGAAACACTGCCCTAGGCCATGGCCTCGCTGGCCTTATGGGTAATCCGGGCATGTCTGTGCCGCCACCATGTGGACATTGTGGGAAACAGCAACACTCTGTTGTATTTTCCCGCAAAGGAGGCAAGCTTGAAATATGAATAAAGAAGGGAAGGGGGAAAATGACAGGAGAAAGGCAGGAAGAACTTTAAAATGCCAACCTTTGATGTCTTCTTCGTCTGGCTGAGAGATCGTGGTCCTGGTGCTGGGAAAGTGGCATGACTCTTGAGGTCAGAGAGGATGCAGAAAGGCCAGGCGCATCCAGACAAGAGAGGGTCCCCTGCATTTAGGGGCACACTCTTTCTGCCTTTCTCCCCGCAAGCGGAAAGTCAGGTGCTTGATTGCAGGGACCCCATAAAGTGGTACTGGATGGCAAGCAGGGACTCTGTAAAGACACCTAGAAATGCTCTCAGGGACCCCATGAAGAGGCATAGGAATGCTAGCAAGGACCCCAAGAAGGAGCCTAGAAAATCCTGCAGGAAACCCATAAAGAGGTCTGGGATTGCATGCAGGGACCCCATGAAGAGCCATAGGATTGCAAGCTAGGACCCCATAAAGAGGCCAAGAACTGCCAGCAGGGACCCCATAAAGAGGTCAAGAAATGTCATTGGGGACCCCATAATGAGGACTGGAAATGCCAGCAGCGACCCCATATAGAGGACTGAAAAGGCAAGCAGGGACCAAATACAGTAATATTGGATTGCAAGCAGGAACCCCATAAAGAGGGCTCGAAATGCCAGCAGGGACCCCATATAGAGGACTGAAAATGCCCATAGTGACCCCATATAGAGAGGATTGAAAATGCAAACAGGGACCCCAGGAAGAGGCACAGGATTGCAAGGCAGGACCCCATAAAGAGGCCAGGAGCTGCTAATGGCACCTTCAGAGGTCCTGTTGGAAGAGAGGCAAGAGGAGTGAATATTATACACCTGTGGAGTGATGCCCAGGTTGGGGGAAGGAACCCTTGTCTGTTCAAACTCTCTCCTCTGAAGCAATTTCCTCTGTGGCCACAGGATGGCAGCAAACGATCACACATTGGAGCTGCGGAGTGCCATTGGCTTTAATGAAGGGGCAAAATGGCAAGGAATGTGCAATTTCCTCTGTGGCCACAGGATGGCAGCAAATGATTACACATTGGCCTTATAGGTGCTGCCATTAAGGGTGCACTTCCCGATCTGGCCACTTGGTGGTGGCAAAGGATTGCAAATCAGAATCTCAAGGCGAGTTCAAATATTTCTTTCTCCACAAGAGGGCGGCAGAGTGAATGGCCATTAGGGTATATAACCTGCCATAGCATTTGCAT
>JARBWK010000034.1:0-82500 GCA_030556195.1 Anolis apletophallus
GTGTTGGAAGGGTCTAAGATTAGAGCACTCTTCGCTCTAATTGACAGAACCTTACAAGAGGTTGATGGACATTGTCAAGAGGAGATTAATAATAATAATACTTTAATATTTGTGAGTCGCCCTCCACCGGCGGTGCTCCGGGCGACTTACAACAGTTAAAACCCTAGGGTGAACAATGTACAACAGTTTAAAAACATGGAATATGAACAGGAGGGGTGGAATATGATTAGGGATGTGGAGGAGACTAAGGATGAGATTCCTAGGAGATCCACACGTATCACTAAAGGAATTCCACCAGCCAAGTACCAAGTCACGCAAATAGGAAGTATAGAGTGGAAAGATCCTAATTCCTACGCTGAAGCATTGCGTAGACTGAAAAATGAACGTGATTGTTAGGTAAAAGCAATGAAGAAGGAATTTGATTCACTTCATTCCTTAAATGTTTTGGAACAAGCAAATGTAACCAAAGATGTAAAGGTAATTGGTTGCAAGTGGGTATTTAAAAGGAAAACACAAGTTGATGGTTCATTATTGTACAAAGCAAGATTGGTTGCACAAGGTTTTGGTCAAATTTACAATCAAAATTATGATGAGGTATATGCTCCAACGATTAGACCTGAAACAATTAGGGACTGCTTTAGGCATCGGTGTGCAAAGAAAGTATGTTATAAGGCACTTTGACATTAACATAAGAACATAACAACAGAATAAGAGCCATGCTGAATCGGGCCTCAGCCCATCTAGTCCAGCATTCTGTGTCACACAGTGGCCCACTAGTTGTACACAGGGATCTCGAGCAGAAAGGAGGGCAAAACCCTCACCTGCTCCCGACCCCCCACAACCAGTACCCGGGGAAATCCTGCCTGCCTCCATCAACACAGAGGTGGCACTTGGATGTCCATTGCCACAGCTTATTTAAACGCAGAGCTGACTGACAATGTATATATGAGAGCAATACCTGGTTTTGAAAAAGATACTCCAACTGGTGTGTATCGACTACGGAAAGCATTATACGGGCTAAAGCAAGCAGCGAGATGCTGGAACCAGTGTATAGACGAAAAGTTAAAGGGTCTTGGATTCGAAAGAAGCAGTGTAGATACATGTCTATATAAGAAAGGAAAAGAGTCTAAAAAAAAGCAAACATTTGTTTTGGTGTTTGTCGATGATCTCTTAGTACTAGCACCATCCGAAAGGGACGTGGAACAAGTTTTTAAGGGACTAAACTCAAGTATGACTGTAAAAGATCTTGGAGAAGTCCGGAAATACTTAGGCGTAAATGTAACTAGAACTGAAAAGATATTTGTCTAGATCAAAAGACAAAATTTTTGAGTTACTTGAGAGAACAAGATTGACTCTGTGTAAAACAGTAGCAACCCAATGGTACCAGATTTTTAAAGCTTGATAGAGGTGAAATGTTTGACAATCAAACATTGTATAGATCAGTGGTTGGGAGTCTCTTGTATTTGGCAAATTGGACTAGGCCTGACATCGCCTATGCCACTAATGTACTAAGCAGGAGAGTGAATGAACCAACGTTGACTGATTGGCAAGCTGTAAAACGAGTGTTAAGATATTTGAAAGGAACATGTGACAAAAAGCTAAAAATTTGTCCAAAAGAAAGCGGTATGAAGGGGTTTGCAGACGCAAGTTTTGGTGACAACGAACAAAACTTGTCATGTTCGGGTATCTAATTAGTTTTAATGGAATACAAGTGACATGGAAATCTCGTAAACAGTCACACGTTTGTTTATCCACGGCAGAAGCCGAATTTTCTGCTTTGTCTGACTGTTGTACAGAACTAGAGTGGATAAAGGCTCTAGTAAACGAGTTCCAAAGTTTTGAAGATAAGATATCTTTATTTACTGATTCTCAATCTTGTATAGCAATATCAAATGCTGAAGGATTAAAGCAGAGAACAAAATATATTGGGGTAAGGTACCAAAATGTTAGAAAGTTAGTACAGGATGGTTTTATTAATCCTGTGTATGTCCAGTCAGATGAGAATATGGCTGATATGTTTACAAAAGCATTGACTAATTGTAAATTAAATGTATTTTGTAAGAAGATATTGTTATTATAAGAAATGTGTGTACTTGTGTTGCTCATGAAGGAGGAGTGTCAGATTATTACATTTTGAATAGCAATTCATGAGTCAGCACAAGATATACTTTCGCAGTTTGAGATGAACTGCAGTGTGATATGTTTGACACCAGATGGCGCTGTCTCAAGACTGATGAATGGAACCTTGAGGATTTGTCAGTTACAAAGTGACAGTTGGTGACAGTTGGTTTATAATATCTGTGAGGAAAGGATGTTTAGAGAGGTAGCTGTGAGGGCTGTTGTTTTTCGATGTTTTGCCAGTTATTGTTAAATACAATTCAATACAAAGTTATATATTTACCTTGTGAATTGAATGAGAGTTTCATTATTCACACGAACAGAGACTGGAGGTTTTTGGGCCGATGAGGAATTAAACTTCTATATTTCTGTTGCCTATCCGCTGTGACATAAATACTCGACGTCGAAGAGTTCCCTGCCACGTGTTGCTGTGGCCGTCTGTTGAACTGGAAAATAAAGTACTGAAAAACTGTTGGTTTCTAATGTATGCAATTTCTTTCTGTTTGTGGGTAAACAGTATTTTTTGTGATTTCTTTCTCAGTGTTGATGCAGAGACGGCCTGGTTTGCCTCCTCTAGGACATGCAACGTACAATCCTCCTTCTTTAGAGGTCCCTTTCAAATCTATGATACTGTATCTGTCATATACATATATCCGTCTGTGTGGATCATATAGAGTGCTCCCTCACTTATCGTGGGTGATCCGTTCCAGGACCGCCCGCAATAAGTGAAAATCCGCAAAGTAGGGACGCTCCACCCACTCGGCAGCAGCCTGGTCCTCTTCGCCAAGTCTGCTTCTCCCTGCCTCGGAGGCCCCTTGGGCGCTGTTGATGGCACTGCCAGGATGGGCTGAGGCCTGGTCCGAGAGGAGGAGCAGGCTGATGCCGTGTAGGCAGAGACAGGGTAAGGCCCAGTGCCTGCCCCCCTCACTGCCCCCCCCCCGCTTAAGCGACACGCGATATCGCGAGGGAACACTGTATAGACATCTATGGCTGGATGGCTCTTTGCCAGGAGGGCTTTGATTATGTTTTCTTGCCCTGGTGAAGGGAGTTGCACTGGATGGCCTTCAGGCAGCATTTCTCAACCTGGGAGTCAAGGCCCCGGGGGGGGGGGGGTCATGAGGGGGTGTCAGAAAGGTCACCAAAGACCACCAGAAAGCAGAGTATTTGCTGTTCACCATGGGGTTCTGCGTGGGAAGTTTGGCCAATTCTACCGTTGGTGGAGTTCAGAATGCTCTTTGATTGTATGTGAACAATAAATCCCAGCAACTGCAACTCCCAAACTCCACCAGTGTTCACATTTGGGTGTATTGAGTATCCGTGCCAAATTTGGTCCAGATCCATCATTGTTGGAGTCCACTCCATCATTGGTGAGAGTTCAGAATGCTCTTGGATTTATGTTTATTATAAATCCCAGGAACTACAACTCCCAAAAGACAAAATCATTTTTAAAGGGATAGCCACTCCTTGAGTTAGTCAGTCACTTGTGGCCAAATTTGGTGGCAATTTGTCCAGCGGATTTTCACAAACAGAACAGATATATATATATATATATATAGAGAGAGAGAGAGAGAGAGAGAGAGAGAGAGAGAAAGAGAGAGACAGACAGACAGACAGACAGACATTGAGATTGAACACCTTATAAGGGGTTGGTTTACCCTCCGGAATGCTAGTTAAACTGAATGGTCATGTCACAAAAGAACATGTGTGTCTAAAGAGAGTATTGCCACCATTAAAAGTTTGGAAAAGTCTTAGCGCGTGCCTCTGGGGTCAGACACCACTGTTCTCTCCAATATATATATATACAGGATAGATAGATAGATAGATAGATAGATAGATAGATAGATAGAGATGAGTGGCCCTCCACCAAAGGTGCTCTGGGCAACTTACACAATTAAATAAACAGGTTACATAGTCACAGCTCGTTACTAACAACCATAGGCTCTTCTGAAGAGCCATGACGTGAGTGCCCCTAAAAGTGTGTGTATATGTGGAGTGGCTCTTTGGTCTGGCGGGAGGGAGGGAGTTCCACAAGGTTGGGGCTACAGTGGAGAAGGATCTCTGCCTTGTGGGCTCCAAAGGGACCTCTCTAGGGCCAGGGACATCATAGAGGAGATTCTCATGAGCTGACCGTGGCAGTCTCTGGTGGTGGAGTGGCGTCAAACGGTCTCTTAGGTATGGGGGACCCTGACCTCGGGGGGCCTTGAATGCCAGCACCAGGGTCTCGTAGAGGACTCTGTGTTCAACCGGCAGCCAATGCAAGCGCTGTAAGGACGGCGTTATATGGCACCTCATTGGTGTTCTTGTGAGGAGTCGAGCGGCTGCATTTTGCACAATTTGGATCTTGCGAATTGCTGCTCGAGGAAAGCCCACATACAAAGCATTGCTGTAATCTAGCCTCGACGCAACCGTGGCATGGATTACAGTAGCCAGCGCCTCTGTTGGTAAATAGGGCGCCAACTGCCTCGCTTGGCGTAGCTGAAAGAAGGCCCTTTGACTCGTGGAGGCCATCTGGGCTTCCATCGTCATTTGGGAATCCAGGATCACACCAATGAGGCTCTTCACAGTGGGGTGTGGGGCTAACGGCTCCTCTTCAAAAGGTGGTAATAGGCCGACCAATTCTGATGGGCAGCCAGGCCACAAGATTTAGGTTTTTGTTGGATTTACTGTCAATTTATGGGCACGTAGCCATCTTGTCACCGCTCCAAGACACCGGGTGAAGTTATCTGGTACTGAGGTTGTTCCAGGTTCTAGTTCAATGTGAATTCTGTGTCTATGTTGATTTCAACCCTCCAAGAAGCTCTTTCCACACGCTATGGGTTTATAGGGTTTGTCCCCAGTGTGAGTTCATTGATGTGAACATAGACCCGAACTGCAGCTGAAGCTTTGTCCATACTCTAAGCACGTATAGGGTTTCTACGCAGTGTGAGTCCTTTGATGTACACGTAGAGCTGAACTGTGAGCGAAACTCTTTCCACACTCCAGGCATTTAAAGGGTTTCTCCCCAGTGTGAGTCCTTTGATGTGAATGTAGACCTGAATTGTGAGTGAAACACTGTCCACACTCCAGGCATTCAAAGGGTTTCTCCCCAGTGTGAGTCCTTTGGTGTGAACGTAGATTTGATCTGCAAGTGAAACTCTTTCCACACTCCAGACATTCAAAGGGTTTCTCCCCAGTGTGAGTCTTTTGATGTACACGTAGAGTTGAACTCCAAGTGAAACTTTGTCCACACTCCAGACATTCAAAGGGTTTCTCCCCAGTGTGAGTCTTTTGATGTGAACGTAGTGTTAAACTCCGAGAGAAACTCTTTCCACACTCCAGGCATGTATAGGGTTTCTCCCCAGTGTGAGTCCTTTGATGTGAACGTAGATTTGATCTGCAAGTGAAACTCTGTCCACACTCCAGGCATTCAAAGGGTTTCTCCCCAGTGTGAGTCCTTTGATGTGAACGTAGATTTGATCTGCAAGTGAAACTCTTTCCACACTCCAGGCATTCAAAGGGTTTCTCCCCAGTGTGAGTCCTTTGATGTACACTTAGACTTGAATTGTGAGCGAAACACTGTCCACACTCCAGGCATTTAAAGGGTTTCTCCCCAGTGTGAGTCCTTTGATGTGTACGTAGAGCTGAATTGTGAGTGAAACACTGTCCACACTCCAGGCATTTAAAGGGTTTCTCCCCAGTGTGAGTCCTTTGATGTGTACGTAGAGCTGAATTGTGAGTGAAACACTGTCCACACTCCAGGCATTTAAAGGGTTTCTCCCCAGTGTGAGTCCTTTGATGTGAACGTAGACCTGAATTGTGAGTGAAACACTGTCCACACTCCAGGCATTTAAAGGGTTTCTCCCCAGTGTGAGTCTTTTGATGTGAACGTAGACCTGAATTGTGAGTGAAACACTGTCCACACTCCAGGCATTCATAGGGTTTCTCCCCAGTGTGAGTCCTTTGATGTGTATGTAGATTTGAATTCTTAGTGAAGCTCTGTCCGCACTCCAGGCATTCAAAGGGTTTCTCCCCAGTGTGAATCCTTTGATGTGTATGTAGATTTGAACTCTGAGCGAAGGTCTTCCCACACTCCAGGCATTCAAAGGGTTTCTCCCCAGTGTGACTCCTTTGATGTTTACGTAGAGTTGATATGTATGTGAAACTCTTACCACACTCCAGGCATTAAAAGGGTTTCTCCCCAGTGTGAGTCCTTTGATGTTTACGTAGACTGGAACTTTGAGTAAAGCTCTTTCCACACTCCAGGCATGTATAGGGTTTCTCCCCAGTGTGAGTCCTTTGATGTGAATGTAGACTTGAATTCTTAGTAAAGCTCTGTCCACACTCCAGGCATGTATAGGGTTTCGCCCCAGTGTGAATTCTTTGATGTTTATGTAGACCTGAATTGTGAGTGAAACACTGTCCACACTCCAGGCATTTAAAGGGTTTCTCCCCAGTGTGAGTCCTTTGATGTGAATGTAGATTTGAACTCTGAGCGAAGCTCTGTCCGCACTCCAGGCATTCAAAGGGTTTCTCCCCAGTGTGAATCTTTTGATGTGTATGTAGATTTGAACTCTGAGTGAAGCTCTGTCCACACTCCAGGCATTCAAAGGGTTTCTCCCCAGTGTGAGTCCTTCGATGTGAACGTACATGTTCACTCCGAGAGAAACTCTTTCCGCACTCCAGGCATTCATAGGGTTTCTCCCCAGTGTGAGTCCTTTGATGTTTACGTAGACTGGAACTTTGAGTAAAGCTCTTTCCACACTCCAGGCATGTATAGGGTTTCTCCCCAGTGTGAATTCTTTGATGTTTATGTAGACCTGAACTGTGGGTGAAACTCTGTCCACAGGTTAAGCATGTATAGGGTTTCTCCGCCATATCAACAGTAATAAGGGTGTTTAATTGCAATTCAGACACTTGTCTCCTTTTTTCTTTCTTATCTGTGGGGTCAAGAATTCTGCGAGATCATCACCTCTAGAGGATTTCTTCTTCTTCCGATATTATGGGTTTCTTTCCTGCACCCAAGACGTGGCTCCGTAGAATCCTCATTTACCTGGTTAAGGAAGAAGTGAAAGGTGGTTATTATTATTGATTTATAGCCTGCTTGATCTCCGTTCATGGAGACTCAAAGCAGTTGAACATAAAACATCAGCATACAATTTAAAACATAAAAATATGCAGACATTAAAACAGAATTAAATATAAACGGTAAAAACCATTAAAACAAACTCAAGGCTCGAAACCACAACATCCCCGGAATTGTCCTTTAAACTCTGGTTCGGGGCCAGTGTACTTGAAGGATCGTCGTATCCCATGTAAACCCCAAAGATCGCTGCGTTCAGAAGACCAAAACCTTCTAGAAATCCCATGCTGTAAGACCTATTGCCCGAGGGCAACCAGACGTAGGGCTTTCGCGATCTTTGCCCCATCATTACGGAATGCGCTTCCGCCAGAGGTCCCAGCACTGCGGGCGTTGTGGGCCTTCCGCAGAGCCTGTGGAGCCTTTCTATTTCCGCAAGCATTCCAGCTGTGTTGATGTTACTTTAATGCTGTTTTAACTGCTTTATTTCATGGTTGGTTGTAAACTAACCGAGCCTTTGTAGGCGTGCCGGTGCATAAGCCGAAATAAATAAATAAATAAATAAATAAATGCCTGAATAAAAAAAAGTTTCGCCTGCTGCAGCCAGGAAAACAGCCAGGAGGGGGCCATTTGGTTTTCCTTGAGGAGGGGGTTCCAGAGTCGAGGGGCAGACACTGAGAAAGCCCTCTCTCCCATTCCCACCATCCAAGCTTGAGGTGGAAGTGGGACCGAGGAAAGGGCCTCTCCTGAAGATCTCAGTGACCAGGAAGGCAGTGTTTCTCAACCCAGGGGGCAGGACCCTTGAGGGGCAGCAAGGGGGCTTACAGGGGGGTCGCCAAAGACCGTCACAAAACACGTATTTCTGACAGTCTTAGGAACCCTTTTGACAGAGAAGGCTGAAGATCTCTCCGCCTGCCCTTCTCTTCCTTTTTGGTGTTTGTGAACTACAACTTCCAGAATTCAAAAACATCCCCCAACCCCACCAGTATTTAACCTTGGCCATGTAGGTAGTGTGCCAAGTTTGATGCGGATCCATTGTGGGCTGGGTTGAGAGGGCTCTTTGATTGTAGGTTAACTATAAATCCCAGAAACTACAACCAGGGGCGGTCCAAGGTAGTTTTAAATGGTAAGCGAACATTATTTTGGCGCCCCCTCCCCCAAATCACTTGATAACAAAAGGTATAAGGTATTATTTATTTATTTATTTGCAACATTCCCCCCCCCCCCTTCTCAGTGGCTAACAAGGCAGCACATCGATGCCCAAACATACAATGTAAAGAACCCTAAAACATACATCATTAAACAATAACAGTTTAAACAAACATATACTCATCACTCACATTAAAAACACATAGAGGTAAATAAAAGATTTTTTTTACAAACCAGAAGTTTACGTATCACATTATGTTCATATAGTTGCATTACACAGAATTAACACAAAGTAACTTTTATAGAATGCAATTATTTATTAATCTTTGCAACAAATTTAAGTGTTTTTGTTTTTTTAAAAACATCGAGTTATCCTTAACACACAAGAAATTGAACACTTTTCAAATCAAGGCAGATAATACACAATGCCTGCTTTGAACTGGATTATATGTGTCCACACTGTCACACATTCCAGCTCAAAGCATTGTTTTGGATTTGATATGGCAGTATATAGAGGGGGACTGAAGCCCCTTCCACACAGCCATATAACCCAGAATACCAAGGCAGATAAGACACAATGCCTGCTTTGAACTGGATTATATGTGTCCACACTGTCACTCATTCCAGCTCAAAGCATTGTTTTGGATTTGATATGGCAGTATATAGAGGGGGACTGAAGCCCCTTCCACTCAGCCATATAACCCAGAATACCAAGGCAGATAAGAAACAATGCCTGCTTTGAACTGGATTATATGTGTCCACACTGTCACACATTCCAGCTCAAAGCATTGCATTGTTTTTGGATTTGATATGGCAGTATATAGAGGGGACTAAAAGCCCCTTCCACACAGCCATATAACCCAGAATACCAAGGCAGATAATACACAATGCCTGCTTTGAACTGGATTATATGTGTCCACACTGTCACTCATTCCAGCTCAAGGCATTGTTTTGGATTGTTTTGCCTATGGTACAGCCTCTTTCCCTTTGTATAATCCACCATTAAGAAGAAGAAAGGGTGCCACAGAAGTATGATAAATATTCATATTTATCAAAAGCATTGACAATATAAAAAGGAGCCAGCACTAATATTAATTATATTATGCTATAAATTATAATATATAAATACATATTATATTTTATAAAGATTATACTATATAGTATTAATATAAATTGGTATTAAATAACCCCCCCTCTCTCTCTATGGTCGAATCGGGAAGCCCCAAATCCAGGAGATCTAACTGCAGAGAGTCCCCAATATTCCTCTTGGCCCATGGCCTAAGTTGCACCAGTACCAGACCTTTTTTCCCCTTCTGCCCCACTTAGTTCCATACATCTCAACACCAATTTCGTCCCTCCCCATAAGCCTAGCCACCATTGCCTCCCCTCACCCCATCTGCACAACATTTACACAGCAAATAGTACATGAAAGACATTTTAGCAAACATCAACCAGCATAACCATAAGCCAGGACATTCCCCCCAGCACCCACCAAAACCTTACACACTACAACAACACATTGAACTCCATAAGCAGCCCACAGCAAGACAAAAGCCAAATACACTTTTCCCTCCCATTCAGTCCCCAGAGCACCAAAGCATACATTAGAAATACTTCACATAACATTGCAAAACAATAGAAAAGAACATTTCTCCCAGCGCCCACACAGCCCCACACATTGCCATAACCCTCACAACCCCACAAGCAAATCACATCTAGACAAAAGCCAAAACTCTCCTCCCATACCGCCAAGCCACAACAGCCTGGCTAACCTCCACCCAGGCCTATGCAAGGCCGCTGCAATACCACTACCCACCACTAGGGCTGAAACGCCCGTCCCTCCCTCAACCACAAAAAGAAAACCCAAACAAACAAAACAATAAACAATAAACAAACCCTCCACAGACCACCCCTCTCTTCCCTACTTTATCTTCCATCCTTCTAGGACCGGTCCGACTCTTCAGGCCGCTAGGGGGGCCGCGCGGGCGAGACGCACCTCTGCAGACCCGCCCGCCCCGTCGCCATCTTGGAATTAGTGGGGGCCCTTGCCAAGGGTGGGGGCGAGGAGCGGAGCGATCCGCGGATAAGTGAGATCTCCATAGGAACCAATGTATTCGGTATCCACACTTTGAAAGTTTCCCCGATTTGCCCCGTTGTTGTCCCAAAGCACAGCCCCAATAGCTATCTTTCAGGACCATTTTAAACTGAGCAACCATGCTTCCAAGCTCAGCCAGGACTCCCTTTGCGGAGAGTTCCCCTGGCAAACAAAATGATACATTTTCTGGCCATACGATGCTTTGCACCAATAATTGGGTGAAAGTCAGGTGTTCTGTGGAACATAGTTTTCCGCCATTATGAGCCTGGATCCACCCGCTCGTGTCTCCCCTTGGCCTCGGAGCTTGGCCCCCAAGGGACCCATGGGCTCTGGCAACCCCAAGTCACTCAGCCACACCATAGCTGGATCAAAGTGGGCTTCGGACCCCCGCTTACCGGCTGCAATAACTTATGATTTGGCCATCTTAAACTGAGAAACCATATTTTCCCGCTAGACTGAAACTCTCAAAACAAAGGAGTTTCGGCCAGGACAAAAGACTGCCATTAAGGAATTCAAGACAAACAATAAACAGGAAGGTGAGCCCCACATCGGAAGCTCGCCAGCCGCAGGGCATTCTTTAGCCACAGGTTACTTCCTTCACCCAGCCGTTTCTTCCTTTGTGTCCTTTCCCGCCTTGCATAGCCGGCCAGGATTGGCTCGTTCGAATCTTGGCGCGTCTTTTCCTATTGGTTAAAGCGCGCCAGCCACCTCCTGGCCCAGCTGACTTTGACAGCTCGGCCAATCAGCTGGAGCTACACGTGGGAGGGGAGGGCGCCCGATTCAAATGTAAATGACTGCTTTTCTATATATTTGCCTGCATTCCCATTAAAGACTATGTTTTGCCTTTGGAGACCTGCGTGGTTGGCATTCATCCTTTCATCAGCTGAGAAAGAAATCTTCTCTCGGTCCGTGCGTGCTTCCGGTTTGGGTGAGAACTGAATTGGGTCTTGGTGGGATTTATAGTTTTAGGAAGATCACCCTTACTTTGGGCCTTGATCCTCGCCTTTTAGGGGTGGCCTGGGCCCTGTCCCTTTAAGGGAAGGGTCCTCTACAATCCATTGTTCGGCAACATCTCTCTCTCTCTATACACACACACACACTACTATTAAATAGGAATAAATAATACTGAATATATATATTACTTAATACCTTATTATTTTGGCATAACTATCCTAGTAAGGATCTGGTGCTACGACTCTCCACTGTGACAAAGGCACCCTTGAAGGAAACCAATTTAAATGCGAATAGAAAAGCCAAACAGCAACCTTGAATGAGGCTTGGATTTCAAACGCCTCTTTGGTGGGAGAAGCCCCCACTTTTGGCAAGGCTTTGGCCCCCGAAATAAGGAGAGAGGAAAGCAGGGACTGGAGCCAGGAAGCATTCACAAAGCAAACCTTCCCGAATAAACAACCGCTTGTATTTTGAACACCCCAGCACTGGGAATAATTCGGACTTTGGCCAGAGCTTCTGTTTCCAGCGAAAGAAGCCAGGGAGGAGGGAACTGCCACCTGAAAGGAAGCACGGCCCCCTTAAGGTCCCTCAGCAATACAATACAATTACAGGACAGAAGCAGGGAAGGAGGGGGGGGGGGTGAAAACACACCCTCAACACTCAAAAGTATTATAAGACTTTTATTTCCTTCCTTTCTCCCCCTTCACCCTTTCCTTCTCTCCTCCCCTTTCCCTACCTCTTCCTTCCTTCCTTCCTTCCTTCCTTCCTCTCCCTTTCTTTCTCTCTCTCGGAGGAGGGGGCGCTGCCGCTGGCGGGGAGGAAGGGGGCCGGTCAGGGAGGAGCAGGCGGCGGCCATGCGGTGCTGGTGCTTCTTCCTCCTCCTCCTCGCCGCTCAGCTCAGGGGGCGGAGGGCGGAAGCTGAGCCGGGGGCGGGGCTTTGAAAGGACCAGGAAGCCACGGAGTGTTCGCCCCGCGCCTCTGCCCTGCCTCCTGACTGAGAGAGAGAGAGAGAGAGATGGGAGGAAGGCAGGCAAGAGGAAGGCGAAGGGCCCAAGGATGCGTCGGCGGCGGGGAGGGGTAGGCCGGGGCCTCCCGATGCGCCCGGCGGGTGGGAGAATTCACCCCTTCCAAGATGGCGCTCTACGCGGGGGCGTAGTTCGCGTATATGGTCGGACCGCCTCTGACTACAACTCCCAAATGCCAAGCTCTATTCTCCCCAAACTCCTCCAGTGTTCACATTTGGGTATACTGAGTACGCGTACGTCAATGCTTGAGTCCACAGTCCTCTCTGGATGTAGGTGAACTACAACTCCAAAACTCAAGGCCAATGCCTACCAAACCCTTCCAGTATTTGCTGTTGGTCATGGGAGTTCTGTGTGCCAAGTTTGATCCATTTCCATCATTGGTGGAGTTCAGAATGCTCTTTGATTGAAGGTGAACTATAAATCCCAGCAAATAGCCTCAAAGAAACGGTAGTCCACCCCCTCTTCAAAAAAAATCAAACTTAGACGCCACAATACCTGGAAACTATCGCCCAGTCTCAAACCTACTACCATTTCTGGGCAAGGTAATTGAACGGACAGTGGCCGGGCAGTTACACTTGTTCTGAGATGAGACTGCGGGCTTGGATCCTTTTCAATCAGGCTTCCGCGCGGGTCACGGCACAGAGACTGTCTTGGTAGCCATCGCCCACGAAATTCGTCGTCAGTTAGATCAAGGTGGATGGGCTCTGCTGATACTTCTAGACCTTACAGCAGCCTTTGGTACTGTGGACCATGGCCTGCAGATTCATGGTTTGGCTACGTCTGGTGTACGAGGCCTAGCCCTGTCGTGGGTCAATTCATTTCTCCGTGACGGGAGGCAGAGGGTGGGGTGGAGGGGCCAAAGTTCGGAGAGCTCCCTTCTCCATTGTGGAGTTCCTCAGGGTGCTATCCTCCCGCCCCTGTTGTTTAACTTCTACATCCGACCACTTGCTGGTCTGGTGCGGAGGTTTGGCCTAGAGTGCTACCAGTATGCCGATGACACCCAGCTACGCTTGCGTCTTGAACCCGGTGCAACCGTAACACCCGAGAACTTTAAACTGTGCTTGGAGGCTGTGATGAATTGGTTGCGGGCGAGTAGGTTAAAAGACCGAGATCCCCTGGCCCGGCCAGGTTGCCTACCCTGGACGGCGAACGGCTTAATCCGTCGCCTATTGTTAAGAGCCTGGGTGTTCAGCTGGACCCCCTGCTGACCATGGAGACCCAGGTCTCCGCGGCCAGCAGGGCGTCATACTTTCACCTACGACAGGCTAGGGCGACTGGCACCCTACCTTTCCAGGGACGACCTGGCCACGGTGATCCAAGCGACGGTCATCTCGAGACTAGACTACTGTAACGCCCTCTACGTTGGCCTTCCCTTGGCGACAATTCGGAAACTCAAGCTAGTGCAGAATGCCGCAGCTCGCTTGCTGACGGAACGTCGGTAAGGGAGCACATTACGCCCATCCTTCGGCAGCTGCACTGGCTACCTGTCGAGTACCGAATTGCCTTCAAGGTGTTGGTGTTAACCTTCAAGGCTTTACACGGCCTAGGGCCTGCGTGCCTGAGGGACCGCCTTGCCCCATATGTACCCCCGAGATCACTACGTTCAGGGAGTCTAACCTTCTCCTGATTCCATCGGTCCGCACCTGTCACTTGTCCGCGACCAGGCAAAGGGCCTTTTCCGTGGCGGCTCCGGTACTCTGGAACTCTCTCCCAGACGAGGTCCGAGCTGCCACGGAGCTCATTCCGTTCGCAGGGCCTGTAAGACTGCCCTGTTCAGACTGGCCTTCGGCTAGGCGAATAAGCCGAACGTACTCATTCTCAAACCAGCACCCTGGCTCAGGAGGACAGCGACTTGACAATATCTTTCATTTCGGGACCAATGTTTATGTTTGTTTTATGATGTTTTTATTGTACGGCGACATGATGCTACATGTTAGCCGAGTTTTATGATGTTATCCGCCCCGAGCCTGCTGGGAGGAGCGGAATACAAGAAGGAACAAATAAATAAATAAATAAATAAAATAGAACTGACCCAACCTCTGCCTGATGTATGTGGGGAACGTCTAGCTCCGCCTGCCACTGTTCAAAGCCTCGGGGTCGTATTGGATTCATGGCTGACGATGGAGGCTCAAACCTCTGCCATAAGGAAGCAGGCCTCCTTCCACCTTCGTCAGGCGAGGAAGTCGGCATCCTTTCCCACAAGCGCTCAAGGCCTGGCTTTCTGGCTCTGCATTCAATTGGTAATCAGATCTGTCAGATGCCATTGCTATAGGTGCGCTTTATATTGTGTGATGTTTATTTTAACCTTTTTTGCCGCTTGGAGCACTGCGGCGGAGAGCGACTAACCAAGAAGTAAAGTGAAATGAAATGAATTACAACGCCCAAATGATGAAGTCAATCCCCCCAACCCCACAGTGGGCAGAGAAGATCCTTGCCACCTGGAAACCGATGTCCTCACTGCAGGAGAACATGCGGGTCAAGAATTGGGCTCCACAGCCATCGGCAGACCCACCGCCAAGACACCACATCCGGAAGACCATCATCCTTCAGCTACGAGGGATCGCCTAAGTAAGTAAATTTGGGCGTATCGGGTATTTGTGCCAAATTTGGTCCAGTGAAAGAAACACATCCTGCACATCAGATATCACGATTCGTAACAGTAGCAGATTTATTTATTTATTTATTTATTGTTCAATTTTGTATTCCGCTCCTCCCTGCAGGCTCGGGGCGGATGACAGCAGTATAAATGGGCAGCATGTCGCAGACATGCAGCCCTACAATAAAAGCATAAAACACATTGAAAACATTACGTCACATCACAAGGTGTAATTAAAGCTGTGAAGTAGTCGTGAAGTAGCAGCGTGATATATTTTATGGTTGGGAGTCAGCACAACATGAGGAACTGTATTAAGGGGTCGGGGCATTAGGAAGGTTGAGAAACAGTGTGCTAAATGCGGAGGGACACAAGGAGTACTGGGATGCTTACCACCCCACGATGGGTTCCAGATCTCCTTCCTGAGCATCCCAAATCTGATGCCTGTCGTTTCCCAAAGGAATTGTGCAGCCAACCAAGACCCTACCTCCCCACCTCATCATTCTTACCTTAGGCAGCTTGGCCATTCGTATATAATATCTCAATTAATGGTGTAACATGAGGCAATGTGGGCCATTTCCGCTCCCTTGGCAGCCACCTCTCCACAAAAGTCAACACTGACACTGAAGGTCCTGAGCTCCGCGAGAGCAGCATTTTCCCCATCGAAGCAGAGCAGTGTTTCCCAACCCTTTTTGAGCCGCGGCACACTTTTAACATTAAAAAAATCCGGGGGCACACCACCAACCAAAATGACACAAAATGACACTCTAACACAGTAAAGAACGGCTGGGGGATGGTGGCCTGCTGGGACCAGCTGCTGGGAGTGCCGAAGCCAGGGGAGGAGCCAGGCCACGCCACGCCCCCTCCCCCGGCTTCAGTTCTCCCACAGCTTTGCCAGCTTTGAGGGGGCAAGCCAGCATTGTGCTGGCTCTGCCACCGCTGGCTTGGCACTGCCCCCTCAAGGCTGGCGAAGCTGTGGGAGTGCTGAAGCCGGGGGGAGGGGGCGGAGCCAGGCCACACCATGCTCCCCCTCCGCCCGGCTTCAGCTCTCTCACAGACGAGGAGGAGCATGAGCGGTGGACGGGCTTCAGTAGGCGGGGCTCCTCCTCCGCGCGGCTTCAACAAGCAAGGGGCAGGAGTCATGGCAGATTGGAGGCTGGTTGGGGAAATGGCCGACAGAGGCGGTGCCCCGGTCCCTTCTTCTTTTTCTTCGCCGCCGCCCGTCCCTTCCTCCTCCTCTTCCAAGCAGCAGGAGTTTGGCAGGAGGAGGGGGAAGGAAGGAAGGAAGGAAGGAAGGAAGGAAGGAAGGAAGGAAGGAAGGAAGGAAGGAAGGAAGGAAGGAAGAGGGGCAGAGAGCTTTTCTCGCGGCACACCTGATGATCACTCACGGCACACTAGTGTGCCATGGCACACTGGTTGAGAAACACTGAAGCAGAGAGTGTTTGAGGACCAGTTAAAAGCACTGGGCAACCTTACTAGAAAGCACAAAACCAAAGAGGGCAAAAAGCCTACTGCAAGGTAAATTTACTCAAAGTAATCCAGCTGCAAGGTAAATTTACTCAAAGTAATCCAGCTGCAAGGTAAATTTACTCAAAGTAATCCAGCTGCAAGGTAAATTTACTCAAAGTAATCCAGCTGCAAGGTAAATTTACTCAAAGTAATCCCAATCTGAAATACTGTGGTAAATTGAATCAGCTGGCCAGTAATACCAGCTGCAAGGTAAAGCTATAAGTAATCCAGGCAAGTCTCAATCTGAAATGTGGAAATTGAATCACTGGCCAACCAGCCGAAAGCTATAAGGGGAAGTCTTGTATGTTGTATGGAAACGTCCGTATTTAAATTTACATATTGAGTGATGAATGAATGAGTCAATGCCTCCCCCCCCCCCACCCCCTGGTACGAAGAGTGTCTAAATGCAGATAACAGAGTCCATAATAAGGCTGTGGATACAGGTTCTCAGAGGCTCACCACGGGTCGGGGCCAGCGAAATCACCAGGCCGAAGTAATCGATGCTGGCCGATGTTAATCCTGTAGTAAACAGTACATTCTCCAGCACCAAGTCCCTGGTGCCGCAGGCCAAACCAGTAGGTGCCTGATGCAGTCAATGGGATGACGTAGCCCAGGGACGCCCAAAGGTCTTCCAGCTAATACTGTATGCCAACAAATAACTCGCCCACAAGGGGTGGGGGGGGGGCTGAAGAGATATAGCATGCGGTCCAAATTGCCAGGTGCCAGCCAGCTCCGTGCAGTTTGGCACAGACCTTGAAGCCCTGCCAACAAGACAAGCCCAGGTGGCAGGCCTGGGAACAGGCCTGTGTTTTGAAAACCTGCTGTAAGCCTGGGAAAGGGGGGCTGGCCTCATGTTCCTGCCAAAAGTGAGGGGGCGTTGGTTCTGGAGCTTGAGTGACAGGGGAAGGGAGTGTGACTTCTATATAACCTGTGTTTGGTCACTGTGTAAGCAACTTTTGGCACCAAAGCCTTGATGTCCCTTCAATAAAGCAGTGGTTGCATTGACCTCCTGTCGTTTGCGTGATGTCCCGGAGCTGGGAAGGTTGAGCCCTGACACCAAATTGTAATCAAAAGAAATGTATGGACGATTCTCCAGGACTGCAAAGCGCCCCAAATAGCCACAGGAGGAAATGTACTGTATACCGCATCCTTTCTCAGGACGGGTCTCGCCACAGCCTGTTTCAGACCAGGTGGGAATGCCCCCAGCTCCAAGGGTGCCTTGAGGATCAAAACAAACCCACCCACCAACCCGCGGAGGTAGCAGGGAAAACGGAGGGGGCCTTGGGAGCAAGACGGAGCTGCTTAAGGCTCAATACAACCCAAGAGAGCTGCTTTGCTGAGAATGCTCAACATTAATGGTGTTTTGCTTGAACTGATGTTGAACTGTTGAACGTTTGGGCCAATGTCCCAGCTGAAAAACCACAGTATGTGCCAGAAATAGAGGGACCTGCCCCAGAGTCCCAGAGGGGGGGTTTACTGGCGTCCACGTGTCTCACAGAAAGGGGAACTCGGCAGAATTTACTGGAATTAAGGGGAAAACAGGAAGCAGGTGGCTGACCGCAAGGCCACAGTTGGGGAGGTGTGGTCAAGGCTAGCACCAAGGCAGGAGGGCAAGGCTCTGTAAGAGAGAATAAGCACCGCGTCTCAGAGGTGGAGCTTCGGACTCCAGGCTGGCCTGGGGCCCGGACGACAACACCTCCGTCTGTCCGTCCGTGTCTGTCCCTGGAGCTCCCAGCAATTGCAAACGGCAAATAAAGCAGCTTGATGAACTGAGGGCATGGACTCTGTGGTTGATTGTCTCCGTCCGGTCTTTCGGCACTTTCTACACAGGGACTGCCAAACGCAGCATTTCCCAAAACACAAATCAACTAACATGAAACTTTCATGGCTCTCTGAGTCAAAACGGTTCCCGACCCCTGCCCTAAACGGTTCGGGGCCTGCTGCTTATCTTTGCGATTGCCTCCTCCCTGATGAACCAGTGCGTACCTTGAGATCGTCTGGGGAGGCACCGCTCCCCCTCCCCCACCATTGCAAGTGCGGTTGGTGGGGACGAGGGAGAGAGCCTTCTCGGGGGTGGCCCCTCGGCTCTGGAACTCTCTCCCTAGGGAGATCAGGCTCCCGCTTTGTCCTCTTTCCGGACTCAACTAAAAACCTGGAGGTTCCAGCGTGCTTTAGATTAAGCAACTCACCAGAAATTTTCCTGACCCCACTGAATACAGCATCTTATCCTGGCCCTCACATGACCTTACCGTGTTCAAATATGGTGCTCAGAATTAGACACAGTTTTCCAACGGGGGCCTGACCAAATCGGAATAGAGGGGCACGGTGACTTCCCTTGACATAGACCAGGTTCATTTGGGTGTATCTAGCTGAGGGTGGGTGACCGGGACGGAATGGGGGTTCTGTTAGGGTGCCGGCCACCCCGCTGCACGGCAGTTTCCCTGTCTGAACAGGGTGGTCTCTGCATAAACGTTGAGATCCCCCAGCACTATAACGTTGCCTCGGGGGGCAATTCTCTCCCCTCTGTTATTTAACATCTACAGGTCCTTCTCAAAAAATTAGCATATAGTGCTAAAGTTCATTATTTTCCATAATGTAATGATAAAAATTAAACTTTCATATATGTTAGATTCATTGCACACCAACTGAAATATTTCAGGTCTTTTTTGTTTTAATACTGATGATTTCGTCAGACAGCTCCTGAAAACCCAAAAATCCTAACTCAAAAAATTAGCATATCAGGAAAAGGTCCTCTAAACGAGCTATTAACCTAACCATCTGAATCAACGAATTAACTCTAAACACCTGCAAAAGATTCCCGAGGCTTTTAAAAACTCCCGGCCTGGTTCATTATTCCAAACCGCCGTCATGGGTCAGACTGCCGACCTGCCTGCTGTCCAGAAGGCCGCCATTGACACCCTCAAGCAAGAGGGTCAGGCCCAGAAAGAAATGTCTGAGCAAAGAGGCTGCTGTTCCCAGAGTGCGGTATCAAGGCACCTCAATGGAAGTCTGTGGGAAGGAAGGGAAAATGTGGCAGAAAACGTGGCTGCACAACGAGACGAGGTGACCGGACCCTGAGGAAGACTGTGGAGGAGGACCGATGATTCCAGGCCTTGGGGGACCCGCGGAAGCGGTGGACTGAGTCTGGCGTAGAAACATCAAGAGCCACCGTGCACAGGCAATGTGAGCAGGAAATGGGCTGCAGGTGCCGCATTCCCCAGGTCAAGCCACTTTTGAACCAGAAACAGTGGCAGGAGCGCCTGGCCTGGGCAACAGAGAAGCAGCACTGGACTCTTGCTAAGTGGGGCCAAGTCCTTTTTTCTGATGAAAGCCAATTTGGCAGGTCATTCGGAAATCCAGGTGCCAGAGCCTGGAGGAAGACTGGGGAGAAGGAAATGCCCAAATGCCTGGAGTCCAGTGTCAAGGACCCACAGCCGGTGATGGTGTGGGGTGCCATGACAGCTGCTGGTGTCGGCCCACTGTGTTTGATCAAGGGCAGCAGGGTCAGTGCAGCTAGCTATCAGGAGATTTGGGAGCACTTCATGCTTCCATCGGCTGAAAGGCTCTATGGAGATGAAGATTTCATTTTTCAGCACGACCTGGCACCTGCTCACAGGGCCAAAACCACTGGTCAATGGTTTACTGACCATAGTATTACTGTGCTCAATGGGCCTGCCAACTCTCCTGACCTGAACCCCATAGAGGGAGAATCTGTGGGATGTTCTGAAGAGAAAGTTGAGAGGCGCAAGACACAACACTCTGGGTGAGCTGAAGGCCGCTATCGAAGCATCATCCTGGGCCTCCAGAACACCTCAGCACTGCCACAGGCTGATTGCCTCCATGCCACAAAGCCGCATTGAAGTTGTCATTTCTGCAAAAGGATTCCCGACCAAGTATTGATTGCATAACTGAACATAAGTATTTGAAGGTTGACTTTTTTTAAAAAAAAAAAACACTTTTATTTTATTGGTCGGATGAAATATGCTACTTTTTTGAGATAAGATTTTTGGGTTTTCAGGAGCTGTATGCCACAATCATCAGTATTAAAACAAAAAAGGACCTGAAATATTTCAGTTGGTGTGCAATGAATCTAACATATATGAACGTTTAATTTTTATCATTACATTATGGAAAATTTAAGTGTTGCTACTGCTATTTTTAATGTCATTTTAATGTATTTTACCCCTGTTTTTATCTTGTATTGTTGTTTCTATCTTGTATTCTTTGGTGCTGTGAGCCGCCCCGAGCCCACCAGGAGTGGCGGCATGGAAGCCGAAATAAATAAATAAATAATAAATAAAATAATGGACTTTAGCACTATATGCTCATTTTTTGAGAAGGACCTGTATATGCGACCACTTGCCCAACTGGTATGTAGCTTTGGGCTTGGGTGCCACCAGTACGCTGATGACACTCAACTCATTCTGAGGATGGGTGGTCGGCCCGAATCCGTACCCGATAATTTCCATCGCTGCCTTGAGGCCGTCACTGGATGGCTGCGAGCCAGTAGGTTGAGGGTGAATCCGGCTAAGATGGAGATCCTGTGGCTTGGTCGTCCGGGCAGTGGGGATGTTCAGCTTCCGACCCTGGACGGCGTGACGTTATGTCCGTCGTCATCCGTTAAGAGCTTAGGAGTGACTTTGGACCCTCTGCTGCCGGTGGAGGCACACGTCTCCACCGTCAGCAGAGTGGCGTTTTTCCATCTTCGCCAGGCGAGGAAGCTGGCCCCCTACTTGTCCCGGCATGACCTGGCCACAGTGGTCCAAGCTACGGTCATCTCGAGGCTAGACTACTGCAACGCTCTTTACATTGGCCTTCCTTTGTCGGTGATCCGGAAACTTAAGCTGGTGCAGAACGCTGCAGCCTGACTTCTTGCTGGGGTCTCGGTAAGTTGCCACATCATGCCGATTCTGCGCAAACTGCACTGGCTACCCGTAGAATGCTGGATTACCTTCAAAGTGTTAGTCTTGACTTTTAAGGCCTTACATCAGGGGCGCTCATTAGGTAGATCGCGATCGACTGGTCGATCCCAGGACCGAAGGAGGTAGATCCCAGCTGGATGGGGCACTTCTGAGGGGGCGGGGCCAGGTCGCACGAAGCCCCGCCCCCTCCCCCCAGCTTTAGCGCTTCCACAGCATTTGGAGGGAAGAGGGGGGGAATGCCAAGGCAGTAGAGGCATAGATAGCCACTACTGGCTTGGCATTGGAAACCTCCCCTCTTGCCTCCAGAAGCCCTGCGGAAGCGCTAAAGCTTCCAGAGGCAGGGGCGGAGCCAGGCCGCACAAAGCCCCGCCCCTTCCCCGGCTTTAGCGTTTCCACAGCTTCTGGAGGCAAGGGGGGGGGAATGCCAAGGCAGTAGTGGCATACATCACTGTTTCTCAACCAGTGTGCCGTGGCACACTAGTGTGCCGTGAGCGATCATCAGGTGTGCCGCGAGAAAAGCTCTCTGCCCCCCTTCTTTCCCCCCTCCTCCTGTCGAACGACTGCTGCTTGGGAGAGGAGGAGGAAGGGCCGAGTGGCGACGAAGAAAAAGAAGAAGGGGCCGGGGCGCCACCTCCTCTGGCCGTTTCCCCAGCCAGCCTCCAATCCGCCATGACTCCCGCCACGACTCTCACCCCTCGCTCGCTGAAGCTGCGCGGAGGAGCCCTGCCTACTGAAGCCCACCCACCGCTCATGCTTCTCCTCTGTGGGAGAACTGAAGCCAGGGGGAGGGGCGGGGCATGGCACGGCCTGGCTCCGCCCCTCCCCCGGCTTCAGCGCTCCCACAGCTTTGCCAGCCTTGAGGGGACAGTGCCAAGCCAGCATTGTGCTGGCTCTGCCACCGCTGTCTTGGCACTGCCCCCTCAAGGCTGGCAAAGCTGTGGGAGAACTGAAGCCGCGTGGAGGGGGCGGGGCATGGTGCGGCTTGGCTCCTCCCCCGGCTTCGGCACTCCCAGCAGCTGCTCCCAGCAGGCCACCATCCCCCAGCCGTTCTTTACTGTGTTAGAGTGTCATTTTGGTTTTTTTAAATGTTAAAAGTGTGCTGTGGCTCAAAAAAGGTTGGGAAACACTGGCCTAGATAGCCACTACTGGCTTGGCATTCCCCCCCCCCTCTTGCCTCCAGAAGCTGTGGAAACGCTAAAGCCAGGGGGGAGGGGGCGGAGCCAGGCCACGCAAAGCCCCGCCCCCTTCCCCCCTGCTCCGCCCTGGTAGATCTTTCAGACTTGGTTTTATGAGAAGTAGCTCGCATGCTGAAAAAGTGTGGGCACCCCTGCCTGACATGGTCTGGGGCCAGTGTACTTGTGGGACCACCTCATCCCATATTTACCCACTAGATCTCTACGCTCTGAAGAGCAAAACCTCCTGGTCGTTCATAGTCCGAAGTTATACCGACTGACTGCAACCCGTCAACGGGCGTTTTCGATCGTAGCTCCAGTACTTTGGAACGCGTTGCCCGCCGTCGTCTGCGCTATTCAGACCCTCCTTCTGTTCCGGAAAGCCTGCAAGACTTTGCTGTTCCAGCGGGCTTACGAGTCGGATGAGCTGCAGCCTCTCTTTGTGTATCGCTAGCCGGCACTATCCTCTGGTACGGCAGCGTCTCTTTAATGTGCTGCTTTTGTATATTTTAATATGTTGTTTTAATTGTTAGTTTTAACTTTTAGCGGTGTTGGTTGTTTTTATTATCATGTTGTAAGCCACCCCGAGCCATTGGGAGGGGCGGCGGACAAATGCGAATAAATAAATAAATAAATAAATAATAAATGCCGCATACAAGAACAGAACAACAACATATAAAAAAACACAACAAAGCAGACTTAAAACAGTGACATATCAAATCCCCCGTAATCCCCGTTCCATATTCGTAGGCGGTCAGCCAATCTACAATCCGCCCACAAAACCCTACCCTACGTAAGGGCCACCAAGCGCAGCACCCAAACATGACTCAAGGAACAGGAAAGGCCCTGTAGACGAATCAAACCAGAGAAGTCAGCCACAGCAGAGCACGTGATGGACCGACCTGAACACAGCACATTATCTGAGAACACAGGCATGCTCAGCCACTCTAACCACCACCATCTCAGGCAACACGGAGATGCCACGTGAAGCACACGGACAATTTCAACAGAAAGTAAGAAACAATGAAAATGAGCAAAATCTGGCTACCAACATTAAAAAACCTCTAAAATCGGCACAGTAAAAAAAAGAACACTCTGAAAATAGGGGAATTCCAGGCAGGAAACAATCAGCTAACATCTCCCAACAAAGGATTCCCCCAGGCAGGAATCTGCCAGGCCTTGAAGCTGCAAAGCTTTGCCCTGCTAATCAAAGTGATTAATTCCAAGACTCATACTGGCTTCCAAGAGACAAGAGTTCCTTCTCCCACCCTGGACACCATTCCACAGATACATAAACCTTCCCCACAACCTCTGAGGATGCCTGCCATAGATGTGGGCAGAATGTCAGGAGAGAATGCTTCTGGGCATGGCCACACAGCCCGGAGAACTCACAGCAACCCAGTAATATAAATGTCTCACCCGGAGGATGTATTTTCATGGTTGCAAATTGAATATAATTAAAGCATATTTATGAATCACAAAAACAATATGGTTGGAAGAATATGGGCAACGGATGATGGGATTTGCAGTACCTTCCACGGATTCCGTTCTGACTTCCACAGACTACTGAGACCCCCAGGAATTACAGACCTGGACCAAACTTGGCACGCGGAAGCCCCATGACCGGTATACTGGGCAGGTGTGGGAAGCGTTGACCGTGATTTAGGGGAGTCGTTGCTTGCCGACTTCTGGAGCAGAGCCCTGTGATCCCAAACAATTATGGATCTGGACCAAACTTGGCACGAGTATGCCATATGCTCAAATCTGAACACTGGTGGAGTTTGGGGAAAATAGACTGTGACATTTGGGAGTTGGGGTTGATTGGAGTTATAGTTTACCTACAATCAAAGAGGTTCACCCTGCGTATCTGTGGCAAAGGCCGGCCTGGGCTGTTAGGAATTGTGGGAGCTGAAGTCCAAAATACCTGGAGGGCCCAAGTTTGCCCATGCCTGGGCTAAGGCCACCCGGAGAGTCACCCCTCCTCTTTTGACTCTGTGGGCGCCAGGTGGCCTCCCTCCCTCCCTCCTCCCTCCCAAAAACAAAAGCACAACAGGGAGGAGCGAGAGCAGGAGGCCGCAAAGCGGGTGGCGTCCCTTGCAGCAGCAGCAGCCTGCCTGCCTGCCTCCCTCCCCCCAAAGCACGGGTGGATGGCTGGCTGGCTGGCTGGCTTCAGACACCGGCCGGGGCTGTAACCTGGGCTTAGGCCGCATGGATTGGGGAGGGGAGGGGAGGAAACGGAGGAAAGATGGAAGGAAGGAAGGAAGGAAGGAAAAAGGGGAGGGGAAGAAGAAAGAGAAGTAGAAAGGGCAGGAATTGAATGAGGGGAGGGAAAAGAAGGAAGGCAGGCAGGACCGAAGAGACGGAGGGAAGAAAGGGAGGATCAGGAAATAGAAGGAAGGAACTAAATCCCTCGTCCTGGGGGGAAACAAAAAGGGGCATTTGTCTCGGGGGGGGGGGGGATATTGGTAAGGGAGGGGGATAATGTTCAAAGGAAACTTTGCCCAAACCCTGCAACACCCCCGAGAACAAAGCAGGCCCACCTGGGGGGGGGGAGCAGAGACGGGCTCAGCCGGGGCGCCCCTGCCCGGCCCCTCTTTCCTTCTTCCTCAAAAGCCACCCGGAGAGAAGGCGGCTGAGACACGGGGGCCACCCAGCCCGAAAACCTCACGGCCACCCAGCCCGGTCTCTGCCCCTCCCCCGAGGGTTTCGGGGAAAGAGGAGCAGAGAGTCAGGGCAAAGGGCGAGAAGGGAAAGGGGGGCATGAGCGTGCATGGACCCCTTCGCCCCCTTCCTCCTCTTCCCCTCCATTGCTGCACGTGGCTCCAGTCCCCGCTGTTGTTTATTATGATTACTGAGCCAGGAAGTCGCCAGGCGCTTCCTCTTGGGAGCAGAGCCATGGCCACTCTCGAGGGAAGAGGGAAGGGCGGGAGGCCTCACACTGGCCACAAAGATCCGCGTGGTTCAAGCAATGGCACTCCCCGTCGTCACCTCTGGGTCAGTTGCACCCGGGGACGGTGAAGTAAACCAACTGCCTGGCCACAACTGGCACCTGATGAGGAGGAGGAGCCACCTGGGCGGAGGAGGGAGGGAGGCCCGAGCCACGGAAGGTGGACTGGGGGGGGGGGGGGGATTCTGAGGGGGTTCAGAGGGATGCTTGAGCGGGAAACCCTCGGCTCTGTCCTTGCCGGCTGTGAGTGAGGAGTGAATACAACGACAGATCCCTGGAAGGAAGAACCTGTGTGAGCGTGGTTTGCTGGGAATCCTACCGGGAGCCGACACGATGGCTGTGAGAGCGGGATCCCAAGGAAGGCTGAGCGGAGGAAGAGAGGCGCTTCGGAGCGGTGTTGCTGGAGGGAAAGCCGGAGGGTGCCCTGGACGACCCAGCCAGCCCTTCCTCCAGGAAAGAGAGCCCGGCTGCTTGGTGGAGGGAAGGAGGTGGGAGGCCAAGAGGGAGTCCGTTGGGGGAAAGGGAAGGGAAAAGGAAGAGGGGCCGACCCAGGGCAAGGCGGGTGGGTGGCGTCCTCGAAGGGACTGGCTTGACCTGAAGGAGCCCCCGGGGGTGGCCACGGCTGACAGGAAGGAGCTCTGGCCTGGGCTGGGCCAGGAGGGCACCCAGAGGCAGAAGTGACTGGTGACTCTCCCCAGGCAGGGGGGCTCAGGGCGGAGTAACCGATGATCCATCAGAATCTGTGTTGACCCAGGGTCTGGAGAACAAGCCCTATGAGGAGCGGCTTCAAGAGCTGGGCATGTTTAGCCTGAAGAAGAGAAGGCTGAGAGGAGACGGGATGAGGGCCAGGGAGCCAGAGGGGAGGGGGAGCCAGAGGAAGGAGGGAGCAGGCTTCCTTTCTGCTGCCCTGGAGACTAGGAGACAATGGGAGGATGGGTTCACACTACAGGGAAGGAAGGAAGGAAGGAAGGAAGGAAGGAAGGAAGGAAGGAAGGAAGGAAGGAAGGAAGGAAGGAGATTCCACCTCAACATGAGGAAGGACTTCCCGACTGCGAGAGAGAGAGAGAGAGAGAGAGAGAGAGAGAGAAGTTCAGCAGTGGAACTTGTATGCTTTTAGTATTGTTGCATTAAATTGAATTGTGGATGCTTTTATGTTTCATGTAAACCGCCCCGAGCCTGCTGGAAGGAGCGGTATAGAAGAATGAACAACAAATAAATAAATAAAATATTGATGCCCCTCCCCCACCTCCCAAAGGGACTCGCGGCGTCTTACAAAACAGCGCATGCTGGTGCTGTGAAACACGTAAAATACAAGTAAGACACATCAACCTTAGTAAGAGCACAATATCAAAGCATAAGCAACACTTATGGAAGACAAAACCAACTTAATGAGATAAAATATTCAATATTCAAATAGTCAACGGCAGTAATTAAAACGGACGCTACTAAAATCCAAGCGACATAAAGAGCGTCCAGATTTGCAGAGCGAGCGTCCCTTCTTTTCACCTTATCAATTAACTTATTCAAACCCTTTTTTTTTTTTTACTACCGGAGAGTCTCGCGTATCCAACCTAAACGGGCCGGCAGAACGTTGGGTATGCGTAAATGTTGGATAACACGGAGAGGTTGAGGGAAAGCCTATTAAACGTCAAATGATGTTATGAATTTGCAAATTGAGCACAAAAGCATGTTTTACAACAAATTGACAGAAAAAGCACTTCAATACGCAGTAACGTTGTGTAGCAATTACTGTATTTACAAATGCCTTTCTTTCTCCCACCCTGGACGCTAGTCCACAGGTAAATATACACCCCGCTTCCCTCACCTGTGGATCCGGGCGGGAGGCAGACCGCGTTGGATAATACAGAACGTTGGATTTATTATTCAAATTTGTGAGTCGCCACTCCCGGGTGGCTCGGGGCGACTTACACCAAAATTCAGGATTAAAAACAGAATAAAAACACCATAAAACAAATAAAAACACAGTAAAATACAATACACAGCAAGTGGTTGGATAAGTGAGCATCTACTGTATTTATAGCAGCCAGAATAGTGTATCTGTTGATAATGACGCCTGTGATGAACCCCACATGTGGAGCAGCCATAGAGGAAACGAGGCAGTATCTGTTTATTTATTTACCTCATTTATATTCCGCCCTTCTCCTCACCCGGCAGCAGGGGACTCAGGGCGGATCACAATGCACATATACAAGCAAACATTCAATGCCATAGACATACAACATATATAGACAGACAACGAGCTACACAATTGGTTGAGAGCTCACCCCAACCCGGGCAGCCCTCGAACTCATGACCTTCTGGTCATTAGAGATCTTATGCAGCTGACACCCAGCCAGCTGCGCCACATTCCCGGTTATTTGATGTTGTGGCCTATGACTGGTACAATGAACAAATCTCTTGGGAAGAAGGCAGGCGGACAAATGCCAGCGTGCTGGAAGAAGCAAAGACCACCAGCATCCCACCCGTGGAGGCTTTTAAGCAGAGGCCGGGTGGCCATCTGCTGAGGACGCTTTCACTGTGCTTTTCCTGCATGGCAGCATAAAGGGGGCTGGGCTGGATGGCCCGTGAAGGGGTCTCTCCGTCTGTAGGCTTCTTTGATCCCAGGAACCCAAGAAAAGGCCCCCGCTGCTTAAACATTTCGGCCTTTTTTCTAGATTCCACTCTCACAGCCCCCAAAGCCCCCTACCAACCCCAGAGATCACGTCGTTCAGAGGACCAAGGTCTATGGAACGCACTGCCGGATGATGTTCGGGCCATTACAGAGCTCATTCCATTCCGGAGGGCATGCAAAACCACCTTGCTCGTGCTCGCCTTTAATTGAAGTACTGGATACTGTAATCCTCCGTTTTACTACATTTTATGTACTACTGCATTTACGGTATTTTATGTAACTGCCTTGCATTTTTATGCATTTTTATGTGTACTGCTGTACAATTAGTTATAATTTGGTTGTGTGTGAACTGCCCCGAGCCTGCAGGAAGGAGCGGGATACAAAATCGAAGAAATAAATAAATAAGAAATTTATTTATTTATTTATTGTTTCGATTTACTAAACCGCCCTTCCCGAGGCTCAGGGCGGTTTCCAAACATATAAAAACACATCAAAATTTAAAACATCATAAAACACCATAAAACAACCCTGACCAATTACATTCACATCAATTACATAAAATCACACGAATCCGAGCAAGGCTGATTCGTGATAGAAAACAGTGGCAGCACGGCTAGGCGGGGGACAAACCCCCAGCTTCAAGACCTTTGGGTTAACAGCGACCAGGCGCAGGGCCTTTACGGTTGTGGCGCCATCCCTTTGCAACGCTCTTCCGTCGGAAGCTCACGCCCTGCGACATTTGCCAGCTTTATGGAGAGCATGCAAAACACACGTATTCCGAAAGGCGTTCGAATCTTGTTAACTTGCTCTTCTTTTGTTTTATTGGTCTTTTAATGTATTTGCTTATACTTTGTGAGCGTGGCGGCATATACATTCGAATAAATAAAGGAAGATTCATCTTGACCAGCAATGCTGACCGGGTGAGTTACGCCATTTCTGTGTCAAAGGGAGGAATTTCATTGAAGGACTATTCAGGTCAACGGGCAGAAGAAAGCAAAGCATGATTGAAAGGGAGGAAGGCTTTCGCTCACCAGATGCCCTAAGCTTAAGGGTAACCCTATGTAACAAAAATGGGGAAATCCTCAACTAACCCCTCAACTAACCTGGACGCATGCCAACAACTGTGCAAACCGGAAGCCCTCCCACCGAGGCTTTATGGACTCCCAAAAATCCATAAGGACTCCGCCCCTCTCGGACCCATTGTGAGTGCCACTGGATCCCCCACAGACGATTTGGCAAAAATTTTGGCTGCACAGCTACAAACCCGTATTGGGCTCACTAGGCACTACATCAAGGACTCGGGCCACTTCACAGAAAAAGCCATCAGCCTCAAGCTCAACACCAAGGACAGGCTGATCAGCTTCGATGTGGTGCCTCTATTTACCAAGGTCCCGGTAGCAGACACCCTCACACTCGCCAACCAGAAGTTCCCAGAAGACACCACAGCCCCCTTTCACCATTGCCTCACCACAAGATCCTTCCAGGAGGACAAGGATTTCTAGGAGCAGAAAGATGGAGTAGCCATGGGGAGGGAGGGAGCCCTCTCAGCCCCCTCAGAGCAAACTTCTACATGGAGCACTTTGAAGAACAGGCCCTGGGAACAGCAACAGAAACCCCACTACATGGCTCAAACATGTGGATGACCCCTTCACCATTTGGAGCCATGGAGAAGAAGAACCCAACACGTTCCTGAACCTCCTGAACAGCATCTGGTCAAACGTCCAATTCACCAAGGACAAAGACAACGAAGGAAAACTGCCATCTCCAGATGTCCTGGTCATCCGCAAACCAGATCAAGAATTGGGTCACAGAGTTTACAGAGAACCTTCACACACGGATAGAGACCGACATCAACACGCCAACCATCACCCAAGTCAAACAAGAAGTGCCACGAAAGCCCTGGCAGACCGTGCAAGAGGAACCTGCGAAGCCCACCTCCTCCAAGGGGAACGGGACCCCCTCAACTGGGCTTGACAGGGCAACGGAGGCTCCACCGCAGGCACCGGAAGAGCTGCGAGACCGAGAAGAAGCCACGAGAGTCCAGACCAAGATCCACCCGGAGGAAAAGGGTCCTTCCCAGAGATCAAGGGAACCACTGGCCACAGAGGGAAGCGGATGAGGAAGCCCAACATTCAAACTACCTACAGACCCACGAAGGGAATCCAACCCGTGCTTCGTTCAGCAAAGGACAAGAGGGACCCCCTCCCCTCAGAAAAACAGGAAGCAATGTCTGCTATATCTAATATCTACACAGCAGTGGTGAAGGACAACAATCTATAGATAATTCAACTCATTTATAGTCAGTAGAAAATATCTTGGTACTTAAGCAGTCATAACATATATAATGTGAACTCAATGGTAATGGTACAATAAGCATATAAGACAGGTTACATAGATCAGACACCCCCTGCGCACGTTCCCTCAGGGCAACTGAGTCAATACATATATCAATATAACGACAGAGAAAGGACACATTCCCAATAAAGCATAGATATCTCAGTCGCATGTATTAGGAGCTGTACGCACTCACCGAGTCCTCAGGAGTCGACTGTATTCCATGCAGCTGCTGGCAAGAAGTCTACATAGATGGGGACCCCCAAACTCAGCATTGCCCACAGACGCGCCAAGGAACATGGAAGGCACTGCAGACCACGTCAAGCAGAGAAATCAGCCATAGCAGAGCACTTGAGGAACCAGCCTGGGCACGGCGTGTTAGTGAACACAGAAGTGCTGGACCCCTCTGACCACCACCACCACGTCAGGCGACACAGAGAAGCCACTGAAATCCACAAGAAGCAGGCGGACAATTTCAAGAGAGAGGAAGAAACCATGAAGAGGAATGAACTGTGGCTCCCAGTCATAAAATATTTCCAAGATGGCGCCAGTGTGTGGAAGCACTGCAGAAGAGCTCCAACCGAAGCCCCCCAGAACCCCCAGAACCTCGGTGGGGGAGAGCACTGACATTTTTCCAAACGCCATTGGGTGCACCTGCCAGAGCGGCCTGGACTCCATCCCGCCCACCATCTTGCCAGAAGATCTGTGAAGGATTTCACAGGGACATACCTGCCTCTGAACAACAAGCTGAGCAAATAAATAACTCTGAATAAACAGATACCACATATGTAAAGCAGTAATATAAGTATATTGCAGTATTTCAAATCATTAAAAGAACATCCCAATGAATAGCAAGAAGCAGTGTATCAGTCAATATGTATATCAACAGATAAAGTACATACAATGTAGAGTTCAATACAGTGTGGAACAAGTGGGAAACTTAAATGCATACATAACAGTAATTGAATTAAGCATCAGAGTATCATATTGTAGGATGCAATGGCAATAATATCAAAACACAGAACCCCAGCTATAGCTAAAGGGTGAATAATGCAATCACACAGTATATATATATACATAAAGTTCATATACATCTAAAGCAAATCAGAATAATCAAAGGGGTCGATACCCTGAGTCCCAGATGGAGGATGGCCAACGAAGGAAGTAGAGAGAGGAGCAGCAGCTTGCCTAGTAAGGCACAGCTCTCTCAGTGGAAAAGGCCACAATAGATCAAATTGAATAGGCTGCGACGTCACTAAGCAGCGTCTGTGTGAGAAGGGCGTCGCTCGTAGATGACGTGGCACACAAGGCGCTATGGTTCAAAGTAAGTGGACGGAGGGGAGAAGCCCCAAAGTAATCTGGAAATATTCTAAAGTCTGCAGTGTACCAGCTCTATGGGCTGTGACGTCATTGAACAGCGTCTGTGTGAGAAGGGCGTCGCTCGTGGATGACGTTGCACACAAGGCTATGGTTTAAAGTAAAGTGAATGAAGGGGAGAGGCCCCAAAATAATCTGGTAAACGTTCTAAATGCAGCAGCGTTCCAGCTCTATGGGCTGCAACGTCACAGAAGCACTGCTGTGGATGAGTAGCGTCGCTCGTCGATGACGTAGCGCAAATAGCGCTATAATTCAAACCAAAATAAATGGCAGAGAGAAGCCCCAAAATAATGCAAATAGTTATCTAAGGTCAGTATGACCAGTGGAAAAATTCTGTATAGCATACATCCTCCGTGGTCACTATCTAGCCGCTGGGGCCGGTGGAAGCCCACTCGGAAGGAGGGGGCCATGGGGGAAGGAAGCAAGCCGCAAAAAGGCACCAGAGTGCTATTGCACCACAACAGGGTAAAAATCTCTAGCTATATAGCTTGTAGTGTGGCAAAAATAGGCAAATTAAACAAAGCTGAGATTCAGCAGCAGGCTTGTCCCTATGTCCCTAGCCCCAGAAATGCGTAGGTGGGATGTCTAGAATGAGACGAAGCAGACGCCTACGGGGATTTTCCGCTGCGCTGCACCCGTTTCGGACCTCAGTGGGTCCATCTTCAGGGCGAGAGTGAACACAGGTATATCTGTGGCTTCAAATAAGTCTCAAAAATCTGAAATAAAGTATAATAACATCTATCTCAGAATATGCACAGTCACAGGGTTAAGGGTGGAAGCAAAGGCAGGGTAGGCACTATACCTGTGTGGAATCATCAAGTAGTGTCAGTAGTAGGTATGAGCGCCATACGGTAGGGAGGAGTTGGAGGGTGGGGTATAAATACCCTAGGAGCAGCTGCTAAAAATGGGGGGATTAAAGGGAATTAAGCAAGTAAGTGGGAAATACTGAGAGGCTCATTGAGGCCAGTAGGGGTCTCACTTCTGACCATTGAGATCCAGGCACTTTCTTTGCGGAGTAGTTGTTGCCTGATGTCACCATGGGGATGGGATTTAACCCATCCCCATGAAGTGAAACTCCTCTTTTCCTTTATGTATGGATTTGAAGTTGTTCATTGCCTTGTGCCAGTCCAACTTTGTTCTTCTGTTGTCTGTACATACCTGCCTCTCCCTGGGTATGATTTTTCAACAATACAATCTGCTGGTCTCCCAGCTGAGAAGGTTGGGCGATATGCTGTCTGCCTTTTCCAGCTACAGCCACCAACCCTTATCGCCCATAACGACGGGCGCGCTCTTCAGGGAGATCCCCAGGGCTTCACCAGGAGGCCCTTTCTCCGGGTCCCCCCAGGAGGAAGCCCAAGCAGGAGACTCAGGAACGTTCCAACACACCCAAGCGGGGTCTGTCCGACCCCTGAAGAGAACACCTGGCGTGCTTGGCGTGCCCAGCGGGGACGGCTCAATTGAGGGACCGGGAGACTGCCCTTTGTCTGCACAGCCCCTTGTGAAGCCTACTCCCTACTTGGACGTCTCTGCCGTCCTGGCGACGGTCCCGGGAGCTCGCCCCCGGCGCCGGGCGGCCTTGCTACAGGTTCTGGGGGCCAGGGCCATTAGGCCAGCTTCCCCCAAGATGGCGCCCGATCGACCAGATTCCTCCAAGATGGCGTCGAAGCCTCCACCATTTCTTCTTCTTCCCCCTGATAGCCAGGAGGCGGTTCCACCACAGCGGAGGCGTGGCTGGAGGCACGGCCAGAGGCGTGGCCGGAGGCATGGCCAGAGGAGGAGCCAGTGCTGCCTGCCCTCCTCCCCCTCAGCTGCCTGCCCATCTTCTCTACAGGCAGCCCCAAAACCTAAAGCACCATCTCTTGAGGGAAGCAGAAAAGCACCTGGCTCCGCTCAAGCAAGCAACCTCCAACAGACAACTGTGGAGCATGATGACAAGCTATTGGGAATTCCTAATAGAGATTCTGGCAGTAAATGGGCCTTAAAGAATCCCCATCGAAGGCGGATGAAGCACAGGCCCAGAACCTTCTGGGGGGCTAACTACATCTCCTTTAGAAGTGCCACCTTCTCTGACCCCCAAAGGAGAACAAAACCACCCATCCGCCCCACGAGGGTCAGTAAAGTAACTCACTCCCCCAGGAGCTCAATCCTCCACAAAAGCCACCTGATCCACCTCGACCACCCTCGGACCAACCCAGAGGTTGAGCGTCCTATCCCAAGGACCTCCCATGCAGGCCCTATCCATTCTCCAGGAGTGACTGAATACACCCCCGCTCCAACTGGATTGGGTCCCAGAGTCAAGGAGTCACCCGCTACGGACATACCTGACCCACCTCCCGACCTCTCCCTGTCCCCTTTTCAAGGGGTCTGTCGGAAGCTGAACCCGCAACACCTCAAGGGGATCTAGTGACCAGGAGGCTGATTCCAACGATCTGTGGGAATGGGACATATGGCGGTAGGCGCAGGCCAATAGAGAGAATCCGCCAGAGTCACAAACGGACTCTGGCCCATTCTGACCTGCGTCCTATCCCAAAGTACACTGCTGGCAGACTACCAGCTTCCTCCCCTCTACTCTGGTATTGGTGAATGCCCGGTCCATTAGGAACAAGACTGCCACCATCCAAGACTTTGTTTCCGAGCTAACACCTGATTTATTTTGTGTGACCAAGACCTGGCTCCAGGATGGTGATGAGATCTACCTCCATGAGTCGGTCCCCCCTGGTTATGTCGTCACTCACCAGAGCAGAACTGGGAGGCGGGGGGGGGGGGGTAGCTATGTTCTCCCGTGATATGTTATCTCTCAGGTCGGTACCTGCGCTGAATGCCCCAGGGGTTGAATCCGTTGGCCTTGTGTGGGACTCACAGGAGAATATAGCCTTTCTCTTGGGGTACCGAGCGCCTAGCGCACCAGCTGAAAGCCTATCCCTGCTGCTGGAGACCGTGTTGGAGTGGGCGTTGAGGTTCCCTAGGCTCATTGTCCTGGGGGACTTCAACGTCCATGCTGACACGGCCTCCTTTTCACCTGCAGCAGTAGACCTAGTGTCGACCATGGCAACACTAGGACTCTCCTCTGTGATTCCAGACCCACACACCAGGCGGGTCACACCCTGGATCTAGTCTTCTGTGCAGGCGTCCAAGTGAACCTAGCCTCTATTATAGAGGTACCATGGTCGGATCACTGTGCCCTGAGAACTGGATAGAACTGGCTCCCCCGCCCTGCAAGGGCGCCGAACAAAATGGGTTCGCCCAAAGAGACTTATGGAACCTTCTAGGTTCCTGAATGCTCTAAGGGATCTGGAGTCTGTCAGTGCCTCTATCGATGAGCTGGTGGACGCCTGGAACATCAAACTGTCCAAAGCTCTCGATGAGGTCACCCCTAGACGCCCTCTCCGCCTCCGTAGGAATCGGGCACCTTGGTTCACTGAGGAGTTACGTTCGATGAAGCGGGAGAAGAGACGGCTAGAGAGCGTGTGGAGGAAACTCCATGACGGAGGTTCGAAATCAACTTATAAGCTTTTCAAAGATGCTTATGAGAAAGCCATCAAGGAAGCAAAGAAATCGTACTACGCTACCTTGATTGCGTCTCTGCAGCTCACGCCCAGCACAATTGTTCAAGATAATTAGGTCTCTGACGATGGTCCCTACCATCCCAAACGGTGATAATCAGGCCCTCACTGCCGAGGCTTTTCAGAGCTATATTGCAGACAAGATCTCGGCCCTCCGCCGGACCTTCTGGCCACGATTGATACAGTTAGTGAACTTGAGACTCCGTGGCCTCTTGCCGGGCCCACCTTCGACCGGTTCACGCCACTGGACGCAGAAGCTGTCGATAGGATTGTTGCTGCAGTTCGCCCGACCACCTGTTCCCTTGATCCGTGCCCCTCCTGGCTGGTGAAAGCCAGCCTGAAGGGATTACGAGACCCTCTGTTGAATATAATTAATACTTCCCTAGCCCAGGGAGTATTTCCAGAGGGTTTGAAAGAGGCGGTGGTCTCTCCATTGTTGAAGAAGCCGGGATTAGATCCAACGGTCCCCTCCAACTACCGCCCGGTTTCGAATTTATCGTTCCTGGGCAAGGTAATTGAGAAGGCGGCAATGAGCAGTTGCAGTCCTTCCTAGATGACGCAGCTTGGCTAGACCCCTTCCAGTCCGGCTTCCGTCCTGGGCATGGGACGGAGACGGTCCTGGTCTCCATCTCGGATGAGTTGCGCTGCCAGCTGGATCAGGGCGGATCGGCGCTGCTCGTGTTATTGGACCTCACAGCGGCGTTTGATACAGTCGATTATGATCTATTGACTCACCGCCTTGCCAGGGCCGGAGTTAGGGGGACCGCCCTTAAGTGGGTGACCTCCTTCCTCCGGAACCGGCTACAACGAGTGAGGAGGGGCAAGGATGTCTCCGGGGTTCCCGCTTCTTTGCGGGGTTCCTCAGGGGCTATTCTCTCCCCCTCTTATTTAACATCTATATGCGACCACTTGCCCAGCTGGTGCGTAGTTTTGGGCTGGTGTGCCATCAGTACGCTGATGACACCCAGCTTATCTTGAAGATGGAGGGCAGCCTCGAATCCGTACCCAATAATTTCCATCGTTGCCTTGAGGCCGTCACTGGATGGCTGCGAGCTAGTAGGTTGAAGGTGAATCCGGCAAAGACGGAGATCCTGTGGCTGGGTCCTCTGGGCTGTAGGGATGTTCAGCTTCCAACCCTGGACGGCGTGACATTATGTCCGTCGCCCTCTTTTTTTTTTTTTGTTTTTTTAAAAAAAATTTTAAAATGCTTTATTGAACAACGAACAATACAGATAACCACAACAAGAGAAACATTAAAAGAGAAAACAGGCGAGTAGCGCCCGTAAGGGTAATACCAGGGTGCGGGGAGGGGGAGGTAGGGGGAAAGGGGAGATGGATATGGAAGGCCGGGAAGAGGGGGGTAGGTACATTTAAACAATACAAATAAAAACACATAATGGCTTCACATCTCATATAGAAGATCTATATCTTTAATTGCATGTTTCGGTCTCCTCTTACGGGTATTAAATCTTAAATCCTTTTAAATTAATCTGTTTCTTTTCCTTAATATATCTTAAAAAGGGAAACCAAGTCTGTTCAAAGCGGTTCGTTGATCCGACCCTGAGCAAGTACGTAAGCTTATCCATTTCGGCAATTTCTATTGTTTTTAACAGCCATTCTTCTTCATCAGGGATATCCGGGCTTTTCCAGTACCTAGCTAGAGTTATCCTTGCGGATGTCGTTAGAAATGTCAAAAGTCTTTCCTGGTTGTGATTTTTTCCCCGGCCTGTAATATTTAAAAGAAAAAATTCCGGTTTCTTTTCGAACTTAGTCGAAATAATTTCTTGGATAGCTTTAAAAATCATACTCCAATATTGCTTAACAATTTTACATGACCAAATCATATGATAGAAAGTACCCCGTTCTTGCTTACATTTCCAACATAAATCATTATTGGTCTTATTAATTTTCGCCAATTGACAGGGCATTATATACCACCTATAAATTATCTTGAACATATTTTCTCTTAAATTATATGCGTAGGTATATTTTTGGTTTTTTTTCCAAATTTTTTCCCATTCCTCCAGTGGGATGGGATGACCTAGATTTGCTTCCCATTTTAGCATATACTCCTTTAAAGGCTTTTCATTAGAGTCCTTTTCCATAATAAAATTATATAATAAGCTCACAGTTTTTCTTTCCGACACTAACCAAATTTTTTCTACTTTAGTCGGTAGCCATTCCCAGCCAATCATCTTATCCATCATATATCTTTTTTTTAATTGATTATATTGAAACCAATTAAGGTCGTACGAGGACAGCTCACTCTGTTCTTTTAAGACCAGATTTGGGCCCTCCTTTTTCAGGAGGTCTTTATATTTGGGCCAGTTATTATGTTCTGGTTTGATCAGCTGAAATGCCTCTAACGGGGAGGTCCAAGTCGGGATCTTACTATACCAGATTTTTTTATATTTGGTCCAAACTTTATATAAAGCTGCCCTGAGGATGTGATTTTTAAAATTCTTATCCTGGAGGATTTTATCATATATCAGATAAGCGTGCCACCCGAATTTATTCCCAAACCCTTCTAAGTTCAATTGGGTTTTCTTTTCTAATTTGATCCAGTCTCTAATAGCTTCTAAGCAATTTGCTTCGAAATATTTACTTAGGTGTGGCATCCCGAGGCCTCCATTACAAGTTCTCTCTGTTAGGTATTTTAGCTTAATTCTGGCTTTCCGTCCTTGCCAGATAAACTTGGCAAGTTCGATTGCCACTTTCTTAGAATGAGGTCATTTTTCAGAACCGGTAACATTTGAAATAAAAAGTTTATCCTGGGAAAACTTTCATTTTTATTGTGGATATTCTTCCCAGGAGTGAGAGATTGATATTTTCCCATCTACCTAAATCTCTTTTTATCTCCTTCCACACTTTTTCATAATTATTTTTAGTTAGTTGGGTGTTATTTGAAGTAATATTTATACCTAAATATTTAATTTTTTTACAACCTCCATACCAAATTTGCCTTGAATTTCTTCCCTTTCTTTCTCTTGTATATTTTTTGTAAGTATTTTCGATTTCTTCTTGTTTAATTTAAAGCCCGATATGTCTCCAAATTTCTCTATCTCCTGTATCCAATTTGCTAAATTCTCTAAGGGATTTTCAATGATGCAGACTAAGTCATCTGCAAAAGCAAATACTTTGTGCGAGTCTTTCCCGTCTTTTAAGCCTTTAAGCTCGGGGTTATTTTGGATATTTTTTAGTAGAACTTCCAAAACTAAATTAAATATCAGTGGGGAGAGTCGCCCTCTGTTAAGAGCTTAGGAGTAACCTTGGACCCCCTGTGGTCGATGGAGGCCCACGTCTCCAGCGTCAGCAGGGTAGCATTTTTCCATCTTCGCCAGGCGAGGAAGCTGGCCCCCTATTTGTCCCGGCACGACTTAGCCACAGTGATCCAAGCCACAGTCATCTCGAGGCTGGACTACTGTAACGCTCTTTACATTGGCCTTCCTCTGTCGGTAATCCGGAGACTCAAGCTGGTGCAGAACGCTGCAGCGCGACTTCTGGCAGGGGTCCCGATTGGCCACCACATCACGCCGATCCTGCGCGAACTGCACTGGCTCCCAATTGAATGCCAGATTGCCTTCAAAGTGTCAGTCCTCACTTTTAAGGCCTTACATGGTCTGGGGCCAGTGTACCTGCGGGACCGCCTTGTCCCATATCATCCCACCAGATCACTGCGCTCCGAAGAGCTAAACCTCCTGGTCATCCCAAATGTGAGGACCTACCATCTGTCCGCAACCCGCCGTCGGGCTTTCTCTGTTGCAGCCCCTACCATGTGGAACGCACTGCCCGCCGGCATCCGTGCCACCCAGGGCCTCCTCCCGTTCAGGAGAGCATTAAGACATTGCTGTTCCAACAAGCCTTCGGAGTTAGCTAAACTGTAGCTCGCGCCACCTGGCTGTCAGCCCACTGCGACTCCATTTGTTGCTTCAACTGTTCTAATTGTAATTCCATCTTAATGGTATTACTGTGAGTTATTATGAGTTATCTGACAATTGTATTTTACGAACTGTTGTAAGTCGCCCCGAGCCGTTGGGGGGGGGGGGGCGACAGACAAATGTGAAATAATAAATAAATAAATAAATAAATAAAATCCTCTAAATTTCAGGGACCGCCTGCTCCCACATGTTCCCCAGAGATCTCTCCGGTCAGAAGACCTCAACCTCCTGCAGATTCCGCCCCTGCGTACCATCTGTTGTGGTCAACTGGACAGAGAGCCTTCTCTGTGGCAGCACCCTGCTTGTGGCATAGTGTACAACCTGAAGTGCGAGCTTTTCGGAAAGCTTGTAAAACGGCATTGATCCGGCAGGCTTTCGGCCTTTGACTACCCTTGGTTATGGCAGAATATTCTGGAAACTGTCTTGCCTTGATTTTATGTTTTTATGCCTCTTGTGTAGTTCGATATGCTGTAAACCGTCCTGAGCCAATCGGAACGGACGGCATACAAACCGAAATAATAATAAAATAATAACAATTTTTAAAAATCAGGACAGTAAACAAAAAATCAACTCAAAAACAGGGGAATTCTAGACAGGAAACAACCGGGCAAAACAGAAAGGGATACGCCTATCTTGTGTTACAGTACACTGTAAACGCAAGCCTACAAATAACACTACACATGTAGCAAAATATCACTTTTATCCACACAGCAATATAAATATAAGCAATGAGGGGTTCCCTCTATGGCAGGGGTGGGCAAAGCACGGCCCGGGGGCCGGATCCGGCCCGGCAGCTGCTTCTGTCCGGCCCCCTGCTGCCTCCTTCCTTGCCGCTGCCTCGTCCTCATCCTCCCGTGCCTTCCTCCGGCTTGTCTGCTATGTCCCCGCCGCGCGCGGCAGCCGGCTCAGAGGAAGGCACGGGAGGATGAGGACGAGGCAGCAGTGAGGAAGGAGGCAGCGGGGGGGAGGAGGAGGAGGCGTGGGAGAGGAGCGGGCGGTGGCGGAGGATGAAGTGAGGCGCCCGGGGAGCCTGCGCCACGCTCTCCAGCTGCCTCCTCCTCGCCTGCGCCCTCAGCGCCGCCCCCGTGGGCCTCAAGTGCTTCTCGCCGGCCTCTCGCTCCTCGGCCTGCTCCGAGACTGGCGAGAAGCACTTGAGGCCCACGGCAGCGGCGCTGAGGGCGCAGGCGAGGAGGAGGCAGCTGGAGAGCGTGGCGCAGGCTCCCCGGGCACCCCACTTCCTCCTCCACCGCTGCCCGCTCCTCTCCCACGCCTCCTTCTCCCTCCTCCCCGCCGCCTCCTTCCTCGCCACCGCCTCGTCCTCATCCTCCCGTGCCTTCCTCCGAGCCGGCTGCCGCGCGCGGTGGGGACATGGCAGACACAGGCTCCCTCTAATGGAGTGATGCTTACAAGTCGCCATTGAACCTTTTGTTTGACGTGAGGCTGCTTATTATTCTCCATTCATGCCCGACTTCTGTGGCCATGGGTTTCTAATAGTGTGGATTATAACTACACCTGGGAGCCTTACAGAACTACAACTCTTTTTCCATCAGCTGGATATATAGGACCGTGAGTTTTGTGAAGGCTTTAGTAATATGCTGGACTGAGCTTGATTATTGTCCTTTATTTTATAATAATTTTATAATAATAATATAATATAATAAATAATATAATAATGTTATATTATATTATAATTTCAATATATTATAATATCTATATATACACACACTATAATATAATAATTATGATATTAATACTAATAATATATGAATATTTATTGATATATTAATATGTTAATATTAATTATGTGTAATATGTAGTAAATATAGTAAATAAATTTCGGAGGGCTGTTAAGACCTCACTGTTCAGACCGGCCTTTGACCAGGCACACTAGCTGGGGTGGCTGCTATCACAGTCCCTTAATATATTTGTGCCTCGGGTCCGAGGAAATGCTCTATGTTCCTTTCAAACACCTTGTGATGTGGCTTGTAATTGTTTTAAATGTTTTACTGTTTTATTGTACGGCTGCATGGCTATCACGTGCAGCTTGTTTTTATATGTTGTGACCCGCCCCGAGCCTGCAGGGAGGAGCGGGATACAAGACCAAATAATAAATAAGTAAATAAATAAATAAATAGGTGCAGCCCTCCATAATATTCTTTGGCTCTCATGTGGCCCCTTGGAAGAAATAGTTGCCCACCCCTGCTCTATGGTATCATACTCTCTAGGTAACACAATATCGTAACCAAATCAATATAACACTGTAATAATACACATATAAAAGGTTTCACTATCCAACCGGTTACAAAGTAACTCTTTTCTCCGCGAGTACCATGTTGGCTACATACAGTACAGATCATTCATTACTGTATGTAGCCAACATGGTACTCGCGGGAGAAAAGAGTTACTTTGTAACCGGTTGGATAGTGAAACCTTTTATATGTGTATTATTACAGTGTTATATTGATTTGGTTACGATATTGTGTTACCTAGAGAGTATGATACCATAGAGTATGATACCATAGAGGGAACCCCTCATTGCTTATATTTATATTGCTGTGTGGATAAAAGTGATATTTTGCTACATGTGTAGTGTTATTTGTAGGCTTGCGTTTACAGGAAACAACCGGGGCCAGCTAATCACCTCCCAACAAAGGATTCCCCCAGGCAGTAAGAAGCCAGGCCTTGAAAACCACTAGGCCATTAAATGCTCGGCAAGGTGGGCAGTGGCAGCCGTCACACTTGCCTCCAGCGCACAAGGGATCTTTCTCCCGCCTTGGGGGCTCTGAAACAGAGGCTGGGTGGCCATCTGTCGAGGGTGCTCTGGTTGGTTTGCATGTCATGCTTGCAAATGGGTGCATTATGAATTGTGTGCTGATGCTTTTATGTTAAGCCAGTGATGTTCTGGTGATGTTTTCTTTGGGGGGGGGGAGATGGATCAGGGATGATGGTTTCTGCAGTAGCCCCCCCCCCCCCACCAGCTTCGGCCCCCTCCTCCACAGGCCACTGCAACCCCCACAAATGACGGACATGGACCAAACATGGGACGCGGACCCCACATGACCCACGTTACATCCTGGTGAGGTTAGGAGAGGGTGGGACATGGACGATGCGCTTTGCAGTCCCTTCACCTGCCCCAGGGACCCCTGAAACACCCCCCCACACACACACACACTGATGGCCCTGGACACAGCTGCCCCCCATGACCCCTAGTTGAGGCGTCCTTTCGCCCTGGTCAAGAGATGACTGCGACCCCCCACGTGTGACTGGCTTGGGGCAGAGACCCCTGGTGACCAGTTGAATATACTGGAGTTGTTTTGGGAGTTGCAGTTCCCCCGCACCCAGAGGGAGTGGGAGTGTCCACCCCCCCGCCCCCACCAACGGACTGGGCTTACGACGTGGCACAGGGAACCCTCGTGACCCACTGAGCATAATGGAGGGGTTTGGGGGGGGGGGAGGTCTTGATTTTTGGGAGATGTAGTTCCCCGCACCCAGAGAAGCGGTGGCGGGAGAGGGAGAGGGGGGGTGAGGGCCTGGCTGGGTTGTCCTGCCACTCCCAGGGCGCGAGGCCAGGCCTGCCATCTCCCCCCCCAAGTTGTGGCTGCCCCCCCCCGGCACTCTCGGCGCCAAGCCACCGCCAGGCCCCTCCCCCAGCCTGGCCTGGCCTGCCAATCAGGCGGAAGGACGCCCCCCCCCCACTCTCCCTGGCCCGCTCGCCTTGGAGCCCCCCCCCCTCACTCACTCACTCACTCACTCACCAATACGTGGATCTCCCCCCCCCCCTCCGCCTCCCACACACACGGGGGAGGGGACAGGCGCCCCGGGCCCTTTGGAGCACTAGGCACCCCGGCCCCTCAGGCTCACCTCCTCGTCCCGACAGGCCGCGTGGCGGAGGGAGTCCCACGGAGGAGGAGGAGCAGGGGGGTCCCCACAGGCCGAGGGGGGGCGGCCGGGCGGGCGGAGCTCCAGGGAGAGGCTCCCTCCCTCGGCCCAGGAAGGGCTGCTGTTGCCGGGAGCGCCGCCTCGGCCTCGCCCGCTCGCTCCCTCCGCCTCCCTCCCTCCCTCCCTCCCTGCGGGCCCCGCCTGGCTGGGAGCGAGCGAGCGAGCGAGCGGCACAAGGTTTCGCCGGCAGAGCCGCTCCCGCTCCTCCTCCTCCTCCTGCCCTCAGCTCGGCCCCGCCCACCGCCCGCCCCAGGGCCAATCAGGAGGCCGCGGCAGCTCCGGGCTCCCCCCCTCCCTCCCTCACGTGACCCGAAAGGCCAGCAGGAGGACTACAACTCCCATCGTGCCAGGCGGAGTCCCGGAGGGGGGGGCTGGGTGCGGGGCGGACCCTCCTGGCTGGGTGAGGAGGAGGAGGGTCCCATCCTGGGAAGAGCCCCCCCCAGAAAGGCCCCTCCCCCCCTCCTGCCAGGGTGGGGGCCTCCTCCCCGCCCCTCGGCCCCCCCCCCGCCTCCCCGCCCCCCTCCCCCGGGAGGGAGGGAAGGCGGGAGGGAGGCGCGGCTGTCTCAGCCGGACACCTTGGTCAGCCTTTCGGGGCCTGGCCCTGTTGAGGCCCGCCCGGGGGAATCCTTTGTTGGGAGGGAGGGGATGAGCTGGCCCCCCTGGCGGTTTCCTGTCTGGAGTCCCCCCCCCCCCTGTGTTGGAGTTTGGTTTGGCTGAGCTTCCAACACACAAACCTCACAGCCTCCGGGGGCGCCTTCGGCCACAGTTAAGAACATAAGAAGAGCCATGCTGAATCGGGCCTCAGCCCATCTAGTCCAGCATTCTGTGTCACACAGTGGCCCACTAGTTGCACACAGGGATCTCGAGCAGAAAGGAGGGCAAAACCCTGACCTGCTCCCGACCCCCCACAACCAGTACCCGGAGAAATCCTGCCTGCCTCAACCAACTCCGACGTGGCACTTGAATGTCCTTTTCAGTAACTAACGATACACTTGGTATCCATGAATCTGTCTAATCCTGCCTTGAAGCTGTCCAGGCTGACAGCTGTCACAACCTCCTCTGGAAGTCAGTTCCATAACCCAATGACCCTCTGGGTGAAGAAATATTTCCCTTTATTAGTCCTAACTTTCCTACCTTGGAGCTTCAGGGAGTGCCCCCTAGTCCTAGTGTTGTGTGACAGAGAAAATATTTTTTCTCTCTTCACCTTTTCTATCCCATGCATGATTTTATACACTTCGATCAAGTCACCTCTTAAACGCCGTCTTTCAAGGCTGAAGAGACCAAGGCGTTGCAACCTGGTTTCGTAAGGGAGCTGCTCCATCCCTTGGATCATCCTTGTTGCCCTTCTTTGTACCTTTTCCAGTTCCGTTATATCCTTCTTGAGGTGCGGAGACCAGAATTGTACACAGTACTCCAGATGTGGCCTCACCATAGATTTGTAGAGAGGCAATACAACATTTGCTGACCTATTTTCGATTCCCTTCCTGATCATGCCAAGCATAGAATTTGCTTTTTCACTGCTGCAGCGCACTGGGTTGACATCTTCATTGAGCTGTCCACCAAAACCCCGAGATCCCTTTCCTGGTTTGTCTCGAAAGCTTTGACCCCATCAATTGGTAGGTGTAGTTGGGGTTCTTTGCCCCGATGTGCATGACTTTACACTTGTTTAGGTTAAAATGCATTTGCCACTTTGTTGCCCATTCACTCAATTTCGAGAGATCTTTCTGGAGCTCTTTACAGTCAGTTTCATTTTTAACTACCCTGAACAGTTTAGTGTCGTCTGCAAACTTTGCTACCTCAGAATTCACTCCTACGTCCAGATCATTAATGAATAAATTAAAAAGTAACGGACCCAAAACTGAACCTTGGGGTACGCAGGCCAAGCGTCAGGAGAGAGTGCTGCGTCGAGGACAGGCCTGGGCCAACTCCGTCCCTCCCTCCCTCCAGGTGTTTTGGACTACAACTCCCACAATTCCTAACGGCCGGTAGGAGTTGGAGTCCAAAACACCTGGAGGGAGGGAGGGAGGGCCCAAGTTGGCCCAGGCCTGTCCTACAACATGGCCACAGAGCCTGAGAGAGGAAGGAAGGAAGGAAGGAAGGAAGGGGTCCGCATCACCCTCTCCCCTCCCTGGTGGCCCCCTCCTCAAAAAGAAGACACACCATAAGAACATAAGAAGAGCCATGCTGAATCGGGCCTCAGCCCATCTAGTCCAGCATTCTGTGTCACACAGTGGCCCACCAGTTGTACACGGGGATCTCGAGCAGAAGGGAGGGCAAAACCCTGACCTGCTCCCGACCCCCACAACCAGTACCCGGGGAAGATCCTGCCTACCTCAACCAACTCCGAGGTGGCACTTGGATGTCCTTTTCAGTAGCTACCGATACACTTGGTATCCATGAATCTGTCTAATCCTGCCTTGAAGTTGTTCAGGCTGACCGCTGTCACAACCTCATCTGGAAGTGAGTTCCATAACCCAATGACCTGGGTTATGTAGCCGGGGGCTAAGGGGGCTTCAGCCCCCCCTCCCGAAATTCTCAGGGTGATCCGCGAGAAGACAACAAAGAAACAATGTGGGACTGGCATAGAGCAATCAGTAAACAGGCTGATAACAAAATAACTCTGAATGAACAGATAGCGCAACAATAAAGCAGTAATATCAATGAAGTGTAATATATCAAAACATTAAAAGAACATCCCAAAGAGCAGCCATAACAGTGAAGCTGTCAGCATATGCAATACATATAACAAGTGAGATATTCAGTACATATAATGCAGATACAATATCATAAGATACAAGTAGAAGATGCAGAGATATTCATCATAGAGTGTAACATCAAAAGATCCCTATGTGAAATGAAACAACAGTATTGTACAGGCACAATGCCCCAGCAGGAGCTTAAAAGGTAAGTATCACAATCACACCATGTGTACAAACATAGCAAAACACATCGCAATAATCCAAATGATCCAAGGGGTAGATACCCTGAATCCCTGATGGGTGATGGCCAGCGGAGGAGGTGAGGAGGAGTGATCCCCTGTGTCAGGACTGGGAGACTTGAGCTTGAGTGAAGGTCAAGCTCCCAGCCTGGCATGAGATTGCATCGACCTTTGCCCTAGTTCTTGGGTGACCTTGGGCTCCAGTTATATAAGACTGTGCTGAGTCATGTGGAAGTGAGGTAACTTCCACATGTGTGCAAGGCTGCAGGGGGAAGTGATGTAACTCCTCCAAGCCTGGACATTGGACAATTGGACTCTTACTGCTGACTCATGGGGCCATGAGGTCACATCCCTTTGGACTATGGGATATGCTGAATCACCGGATATGGTGCAACCCTACCTGGACATTGCATGGGCGATGGGAGGGGGGGTTGGGGTATATAAGTTGTGTTTTGGTGGCGGGCAGGTGCTTTTGCTTCACATGTGTCGTACCTGCAATAAAATCGTGTTGGACCGTGCTTTCAATCTACGCGTGATCCTTACCGAGTGTTGGAGAGTCGTTACAGAAGCAAAAGCCCCTTTTCAACTATCCCAGCAATGGAGAGGTTGGCTTGGAGAGAAGAAGAATATATCGATAGATGGGATTCGGCTCCTGAGGAAATCCGACGCACTATGGAGTGGGATTGGACCACTCTTGACCAAGTGGGGTGCCCGGATGAGCATCATGGAATGATGGAAGGTGCTGTTGCCCAGGAGGAAGAATTTGAGGAAGCGGAGCGACTCTGGGAAGCTCAGGTGAGCCTGGAGGTTGCCCGGCGAAGGAGAGAGAGATTTGTCTCCAGACAGACTGAGGTTTGGAAGAATGAAGGGATCAGAGGAGCTGTTCCGAAGGACTGGTCAGTTCAAGCAGATCCAGAAGTGTATGGGACCAGAGAGACTGTGCCGAAGGACAGGCCAGTTCAGGTGGAGGTCCGGAGGGCCGGAGGGATCGGAGAAGCTGTTCCGAAGGACTGGGCAGTTTGGACGGATCCAGAAGCGCGTGGCCCCAGAGAAACTGTGCCGAAGGACAGGCCAGTTAGTAGGAAGTGTGGTAGTGAAACCACGGAGCCGGCATCACCCTCGGAGATGGAGGTGATGAGATGTAAGCTGGAGGCTATGGAACAGACTATGAGAAGGATGTCCCGAGCCATGTCCCGTAGAGAGCCGATGGAGTCGGTGTGGAGTGCCCAGGCGGAGGAGACTTCACCTATTATTCTGGATGGATGGCGGACTATCAGCTGAGTGTCCTAGATCTCCTTTGGGAGTGAGGATCAATGGTGGCCATCCAGGAGGAAGTCCGCGGCGGCTCTTACCTCAAGCCGGAATGGGAAGAGGTGTTACCATGCTTGAGGTCCCTCATGGAAGGGAAGCGGTTTCCCAGGAATTCGGGGCCCGTTTGAAGAAAGAACCATTGCGGGTTGAGTTTGAAGGAGAAGCCTGCAAAGTAGCCTTCTTTGCCGCTGCGGTGCAGGACCATATGGAGGATTATGGTCATCTCTATCCGAGCGACAGCAGCCGAGTACGGGCCATCGGTGCAGTGTTCAAGGGAAGGGCAGCTGAGTGGTACGTTCAATGCCACGATCGTCGAGACCCGTGTTTGCAGTCTGTGGGAGCCTTCCTACAGGCGATATGAAGCCGTTTAGAGATCCATTGAGCGGATTAAGGCGAAGGAGGCGCTTCGTTGTTTGAATCAGGGATCCAGGTAGGTCACTGAGTATGCGGAGGAGTTCAAGGGGTAAGCTGGAAAAGTTGCGGAGTGGTCTCCAGCTACCCTATTGGAATTTATTAAAGACGGCCTGCGTAAGGAGATCCTGGAGTGGTGTCTACATCGGGATGATCCTGGAGACGTTGATGGCTGGATCCAGCTGGCTGGCAGTGTTGAAGGAATTCTTGCCCAGGTGCAACGGCGTCGTTTCCAACCCATGAGGTCCAGAGGGTCCGGTCATGGTGTTGCGGGGCGATTCCGTGGAGGAGAGGCTCGTCGTGCCAGTGACAACCGATCCAGTCCAGTGAAAAGGCCATCGAAGGGACGAGGCCTTTGCTTTATTTGTTCACAACCCGGTCATTTTGCGTCCCAGTGCCGACAAAGGCAGGCACTGGAGCCGGTGAAGGTGGCCTCCGCGAAAGCCGCTTTTGTGGACAATGATGAGGGGAAAAGTGTTGGGGTGAGCTCCAATATTCAATGTACATTGGGTTTGATTAAAGGAGATGGGATTGTGGAAAAAAAAGCTTTAGTAGACTGTGGGTGTTCAGAAAATATTATGTCCCTGAAGTTGATTGGGGATTTGGGTGGGAGTACAAAGCCCTTGGAAACACCTGTAACATTTACGCAATTAGATGGATCCTCTATTGAGGGGGGCCCTTTCACTGTGGGGACTAAGGATTTAAAGGGTCGGGTGGGACCCTGGGAGGGGGACATTGATTTTGTAGTGGCCCCCATTAAAGGTCATGAGGTGGTATTGGGGTTACCGTGGCTTGAGCAAGTTAATCCCAAGATCGATTGGAAGACGGGGGGTGGTACAATGTTCTCCTAATGCGAAGGAGGGGGCTAGGAATGATGTACAAGGGGTGCCAGCTGAATACTGGGATTATGTTGATGTGTTTAACCCAATTTTAGCTCAAGGTCTTCCCCCTCCTCGCAATGTACAGTGTAGTATAGAAGTTAAGGAAGGGGCTGTCCTACCCAAGCCTAAAATATATGCTATGACGGTGAGAAGGAAGCGTGAAAGCAGATCGATGGCTATTTAAGAAGAGGGTTTATTCGGAGGTCTGAGTCTCCCATTGCAGCGCCAGTGTTGTTTCGTGAGAAAAAGGATGGTAGTTTGCGGATGTGTATTGATTATAGAGGTTTGAATGCTGTGAGTACCACCAACTGTTACCCTCTGCCATTAATCAAAGATTTGTTGGGGCAGTTAGGAGGTGGAAAGTTTTTTACAAAACTGGATTTGATTGACGCGTTTCACATGGTGCGAGTGAAGAGGAGTGATCAGTGGAAGACTGCTTTTTCTTGCCCCCTCGGGCTCTACGAATGGGCCGTAATGCCATTCGGTTTGGCCGGGGCCCCCGGTATTTTCATGCAGTTGATCAATGAGGTGTTGCACCCCCTTTTGTATAAGGGGGTGTTTGTTTATTTAGATCATATCGTAATTGTAACGCGTACCAGAGAGGAGCATGTTTGTTTGGTAAGGGAGGTGTTAGAGAGGCTGCGACAGGCGAGTCTGTATGTAAAATTGAGTAAGTGTGAGTTTGGTAAGAATCAGATTGATTTTTTGGGATATAGGATTAGTGAGAGTGGGGTTGCGATGGATCCGGCCAAGGTGGATGATGTGTTGAGCTGGGAGGCTCCGCAGACCCGTAGGCAATTGCAGGCTTTTCTGGGACTAGCTAATTTTTATCGCACCTTTATAGCGGGATTTTCGGAGATAACTCTTCCGCTTACCGAGTTACTGAAGACTAGGGGTAAGGGTGAGTCCAGGAAGGTTAAGTCTCCAGGAGCTAGGTTGGAGTGGACGAAGGTGTCACAATCACCGACTTAGTACTGCCCCTTTAACACACACACGGAGACGTAGCAAAGGCTAACTAGTTTTATTGAATATAAAACGTCCAAAAGGCAATTCTCGTAAAGAGATCAAGGAATAAAGCAACAGCAAAGCTGTAGTCCAATTAAGAAAGCAAAGTTCCAAAAGATAGTTCCATAAGCAACCGTGGCAAAAAGCTTGGCAAAGTTTCCGGATCAATTCCGGATCAAAGCAGGGTATCCGCAGCAATGCGAATCAATAGCAAGGCAAGGTCTTGGTCCAAGGCGAGCCAAACTAGGCTCCAGGATTCACTCCGCATTCACGTCCTTCAGATCAGACGTGGCCGGAGAACTGAGGATCAGTTCCCACGGGGCCGTTTTAATCCTTCGGCCGGGCCCTCGACGATCTAGGGCCCAGTCTCCAGTCTCTACTTTCCGAACAGCGACGGTCTAGGGACAGATGCCAGCTCCTCCTGCCCTGCTCTATGTCCCTGCGTCTGTTATGGGAACGGCCCCGCTCTTCCAGTCCAATATCGCTATCTCCTTGAGAAGCAGCCTCCCGAACTTTCCCAGCCGCTGGCCTCCATCTGCTGCTCGGCCAGCTCCTGGGAACCTCGGCCGTTTGGGAATTTAACTATCTCCGCTATCTGCTTCGCTGCCTCCCATCTCCACCTGGTCCGCTCCTTCCCCGGGAGAATGCTCCCACTCGAGATCCCATGCTAAACTCTCTACAGGTGAACTGGGCAAAGGCACTGCTGACCAATCTTGCTCTGGGCCTTCCAACTCGTCCTCTGAGTCCCCTTCAGCCTGTGCGGGTCCCAATGGCATCGGGACCCCCGGCGCCTCACTCCCTCCCAGTGGCACGAACGGACCCATGGGTGCTACAGAAGGAATGCCAAGAGGCTTTTGTGAGGTTGAAAGAAGCATTTACGAGTGGGCCATTGTTAATGCATCCAGATGTGGATAAGCCGTTTGTGGTGCAGTGTGACGATTCTGCTTGGGCGTATGGTGGAGTGTTGATGCAGGAGGATGAGCAGGGTAGGATGAAGCCGTGTGCGTATTTTTCGAAGAAGTTTGGGGAGCATGAGAAAAGGTGGCCAGTGTGGGAGAAGGAGGCGTTTGCTGTGCGCAACACTTTGCAGACGTGGAGGCAATTTTTAGAGGGTGCTGCTTTCCCTTTTGTTGTGATGACTGACCATCAGAACCTTCAATATTTACGAAATCCCCAGAAGTTGTCTCCCAAGTTGGTGAGATGGGCGCAGTTTTTTGCTCGGTTTAACTTCAGGCTCCAGCATATTAAGGGCAAAGAGAATGTGGTGGCTGATGCATTGTCTCGGTATCCGAGTGTGGGTGAGAATGAAATGCATAAGGCGGAGGAGGTGTTTGCCAGAGAACATTGGAGTCTGGCAGTGCAGACGAGGGCGCAGGCTGCGAATGAGATTAAGAAGGAAGAGGGAATGGTGGATGAGTGGAGTTTAGAGTTGCAGAAGGGTTATGTAGGTGATATATGGTTGCAGAGCCATGAGAAGGAGTGCAAGTTGTTGAATGGTTTGTGGATCATGGGAGATAAAGTGTATGTCCCTCAGAGTATGAGAGCAAAGGTGCTGAGGTTGAACCACGATCATAGGTCTGCTGGACATTGGGGAATCACGAAGACTCTACTGGCCTTGAAAAAGCGGTATTGGTGGCCAGCCATGAGGGCTGAGGTGAAAAGATATGTGGAATGTTGTGAGGTGTGTGCCAGGAATAAAGTTCCCTCTGCGAAGCCGCAGGGGTTGATTCAGGTGGTAGTTACTCCTGTGAGGCCGTGGACGCATGTCAGCACTGATTTTGTGGGGGAGTTGCCTTCGAGTCGAGGTTATAAGTACATTTGGACGGTACTGGATATGTTTTTCGAAGCAGGCCCATTTTGTGCCATTGAAGGGGTTGCCTTCTGCGGAACGTTGGCAGAGTTGTATGTGCAGCATGTATACCGGTTGCATGGGTGCCCGGAACAAGTTTTGAGTGATCGTGGAGTGCAGTTTACGGCTCAGTTTTGGGAGCGGTTTTTGGAGGTGTTGGGAGCTCAGAGGCGTCTTACGACTTCTTATCATCCTTGTTGTAATGGCGGCGTAGAGAGAACACAGAAATCGTTAGGGGCTTATCTACGCATTTTTAGTAATAAAGAGCAAACCAATTGGTCTGATCTGTTGCCCTATGCTGAAGTGGCATACAATAGCTCGGTGCATTCATCTACTGGAAAGTCTCCTTTTGAGATAGTCTATGGTCAGGAGGTGGCTCCTTTGCCCCAGCTGTTGGAGTTGGGAGGGAGGAGAAGGTGGAGTGGAAGATACGAGCCCGGGAGGAATGGAAGGAAGTAGCGGACGCTTTAGGGAAAGCACAGCGTTCGTATAAGATGTTTGGTGACCGGAAAAGGCGAGAAGGGGAGAAGTATAATGAAGGGGATTTAGTGTGGCTGTCCACACAGAATTTGAAATTGGGCTATCCGTCTAAGAAATTGGGTCCGAAGTATATTGGGCCTTTTAGGATTGAGAGAGCTGTGAATAAGGTTTCTTATACCCTTTTGTTGCCTAAGAGTTTAGGGAAAGTTCATCCCACGTTTCATTATGGTCTTCTAAAGAAATATGTGGGCCCCTTTCATCCTCCGGATTGAATGATGTTTTGTTTTACAGGGGGAGGACGTGGTGGAGGAGGCCGTTATGTCAGGACTGGGAGACTTGAGCTTGAGTGAAGGTCAAGCTCCCAGCCTGGCATGAGATTGCATCGACCTTTGCCCTAGTTCTTGGGTGACCTTGGCTCCAGTTATATAAGACTGTGCTGAGTCATGTGGAAGTGAGGTAACTTCCAGATGTGTGCAAGGCTGCAGGGGGAAGTGATGTAACTCCTCTGAGCCTGGACATTGGACAATTGGACTCCTAATGCTGACTCATGGGGCCATGAGGTCACATCCCTTTGGACTATGGGATATGCTGAATCACCGGATATGGTGCAACCCTACCTGGACATTGCATGGGCGATGGGAGGGGGGGTTGGGGTATATAAGTTGTGTTTTGGTGGCGGGCAGGTGCTTTTGCTTCACATGTGTCGTACCTGCAATAAAATCGTGTTGGACCGTGCTTTCAATCTACGCGTGATCCTTACCGAGAGTTGGAGAGTCGTTACAGAAAAGAGATGCAGAAGGCGTCCTAGCTCTATGGGCTGTGACGTCACAAGACGCAGAACAGGTCGCTGCAATTCACAATAAAGAGGGGGAGAAGCCCCAAAGTAACAAAAACTGGTCACAGAGACACGCCTGTGTATGAAGAGCTTCGCTCATGGGTGGTATGGCACAAATATCACTCCAATTCAAAATGAAAAGGGGGGGAGGAGCCCCAGGGCAGTGTAGCAATCGATCTAGAGTAAATAGAGTCCTAGCTCTATGAGCTACGACGTCACACGGGCGCGTCTGTGTCTGGGAGGCGTCGCTGATTGATGACGTGGCGCAAATAGCGCTATCATTCAAAATAAAGTCAACTGTGAGGAGAAGCCCCAATTAATATAATAAATGATCACAGGTCAGTATACCAGTAGTGTGAGCTCATATATGGTGAATGACCTCCGAGGTCATTGTGGAGCCGCTGGAGCGGGAGGGGGGCACACATGGCGTATGCTTCGTCTCACCCTATACATCCCCATCCATCTCATTTGGGGCAGGGGTTACAGGAACAAGCCTGCTGCTGAACTTCAGTGCTATTATACTATTTTCGCCACCATACGGGCTATATGGCCATAGACTTCCATTACTTCACGGTGCTAAGGCACACTGGCGTTGCTTTTGCGGCTTTTTCCCTTCCCCACGGCCCCCCCTCCTTCCAAGTGAGTTCGTGCCGGCTCCAGCGGCTCCACAATGACCACGGAGGTCATTCACCATATATGAGCTCACACTACTGGTATACTGACCTGTGATCATCTATATATATAAAAGGGAAGTGGTCGTGCAACAGGGCAAATGCACGCCAAAACTACATTCCCCACACACACGAAAATCACAGGGCCAATCATCCATACCACTAGGTACATCAACCACCCACGAAAACACCCCTAAACAACACACAACACCCCCAAAACATCCACCGAAACACAACATAACTACGCATGCGCAAAACACTGCACACACAAAATGGCCGCCAACAAAACACCACAGAACCACGCATGCGCAACTTCAAACCACATCCCAACAGAATACAATCCACAACCCCCCTCCATGACTACCCACTACCCCACATAAACAACAACACGCACACACCCCTCTTCCGCAGCCTTCTAGACCTCCTTCACCGCCTCTACACCACTGCCGAACACGAGCGGCCACTCCACATCCAGCGACGGAGGACACAGCGGGGAAGCAGATCCCACCAGCAGAAGCCAAAGGGAGGCGGGGCCGAAGGGTGAGCCTCCATTACACGGCCGGCGACGCCGCCGTGCCCGGCTCTTCCGCCCCCTTCTCGCTCTCCTCCGCCGCCTCTCTTCCGCTGCCCGGGAACGAGACCAAGCGGCCATGGCCACGGAACTAGAAGAAGGACGCAGGAACAGGAAGTCGCTGTGGGCCTTCTGGGAACTGTAGTCCCGTGGCCATGCCCGCTTGGTCCCCAGCCAGTAGCCACTCACCTTACAGAGAGGCAGGCATGCAGGAGGCGCTCCACGCGGCAGCCGCTTCCAGCCCTTCCCAGGAACAGGAGACGCGGAATTCCCCAGGCAGAGTTGCGAGGCTCCGCCCAGGGAAGAGGTGCGCTGCAGCTTCTCCTTCCCCCTCCAAGATCTTCTTCGCCTCCCTGCTTCCATTCCCCTCAATGCTTTCTCCCTTCGAGGAATGGGGAAAGGAGAGGGAGGCTTCTCTCTCCTTGGCCAGGGCAAACCTCTTCCTCCCTTCCCGTCTCACTCCCCCACCCCCCACAGACACACACACTTCTCTGCCACTCATTCCCCACCCCACTCTTCCCTTTCTGTAGATTCCTCCTTCCTCTCCCAATCTAAACTTCCCCATTCTCCAGCCCCTCTCCCTCCACTTCCCATTCCCAGCCTTCCCCACGTTCCACCCTCTCTTTCCCATGTCATTCCTCCCCCTTTCACACACATATCTACATATATACACATACATAAACACACATACATACATATACATATAAACACAAGCACACACATATATACCTACACACATATACACATGCACATACATATACACGCACATATATACACATGCACACACCCACCAAGACCATAAGTAACATCAGCTCCTACCCTTACAAACTCATACTTTCTCACATCTCCTAAATAGGGCACAGCAACGCGTGCCGGGTTCAGCTAGTTTATTATATTATTTTGGGGCTTCTCCTCACAGTTGACTTTATTTTGAATGATAGCGCTATTTGCGCCACGTCATCAATCAGCGACGCCTCTCAGACACAGACGCGCCAGTTTGACGTCGTAGCTCATAGAGCTAGGACTCTATTTACTCTAGATCGATTGCTACACTGCCCTGGGGCTCCTCCCCCTTTCATTTTGAATTGGAGTGATATTTGTGCCATACCACCCATGAGCATAAGCTCTTCATACACAGGCGTGTCTCTGTGACCAGTTTTTGTTACTATGGGGCTTCTCCCCCTCTTTATTGTGAATTGCAGCGACCTGTTCTGCGTCTTGTGACGTCACAGCCCATAGAGCTAGGACGCCTTCTGCATATCTTTTCATTGAGTTGAGCCTCATCACAACAGGGGACACTCCTCCTCACCTCCTCCGCTGGCCATCACCTATCAGGGTTTCAGGGTATCTACCCCTTGGATCATTTGGATTATTGCGATGTGTTTTGCTATGTTTGTACACATGGTGTGATTGTGATACTTACCTTTTAAGCTCCTGCTGGGGCATTGTGCCTGTACAATACTGTTGTTTCATTTCACATAGGGATCTTTTGATGTTACACTCTATGATGAATATCTCTGCATCTTCTACTTGTATCTTATGATATTGTATCTGCATTATATGTACTGAATATCTCACTTGTTATATGTATTGCATATGCTGACAGCTTCACTGTTATGGCTGCTCTTTGGGATGTTCTTTTAATGTTTTGATCCGCGAGAAGGCCTGACTGGTACATTATTTAAACTGTTATGTGCACTTATATCATGATCTGATCCCCATGCTCATTATATCCCACATTAATGGGGTTATTGGGATAACAATACAAAAGGTTTGCTAGGGTAGACCCTCTTCCACCCAGTCTCAGCCCCCCCGAACCAAACTCAGCCCCCCCCCCCCCGAATCAAAATCCTGGCTACGGCCCTGACACCTGGGGGAGGGAGGGGGCCAAGAGGAAGAGGCAGGCAGGCGGGGGGGGGGCCTTCCCTCCCCATGGGGTGGCCTTCACCCTCTTCTCCGGAGCGGAGTCAGCAGGACCAAGAGTTGAAAACCCCCCACCCATTTCCCCAAAGGAAGACCCTCCCCCAAATATCCCCTAGGGGGGAGGGGGCATTCCTACCAAAATGAGAGAGGAAGACCCCTCCCACTGGGTGATTGGGGAGGGGGGGCTTTCAGGGGTCATCACAGGGATGGAAGAGACCACTGCCCTTATTTTGGGGGTGGGGGTCGGGGGGGTCTCATCCTTTAAGAGAGGAAGGGCAGGGGAGGAATAAGAGCAAGATCCTGTCGTTTCATAACAATAATAGGATTCTGTGATTCCACAACCATAGCAATAATAATAATATATTTTATGATTATACAGTAATCATGATGTTAATAGTATCCGTCATGTCCCATAACGTTCCTCTGAGGATGGCGATATGATTCTCTGCTGCGACTTAGTAGGAACCAGCTGAGGACCTGGCGGTGCCCGGGCTATTTGAGGGAGGCCTTGTGTGCCAAGGTTGGTTCCTATGAGGTGTGTATGTGGCTTGCCGTGGCCTCAGGAAGACTCTTAACTGTTTTAACTGTTTTAGCTGTTTTGTAATGTCACTTTTATGTGTGTTAATGGGTTCTGTTTGCGTGCTGTAAACCGCCCTGAGCTTCGGATAGGGCGGTCTATCAAGCCGAAACAATAAATAAATAAATAATTAAAATAAATAAATAAAGTGAGTGAAGGTACTGCAAGTCCCATTGGCCGTGGTCCACCCCCCTCCCAACAGCACCAGGACGTAGAGTGGGTCATGGGGGCTGCGTGTGCCAAGTGTGGTCTTGATCATTCTCTGGACGAGGGTGGCAGCGGTCTCTGGAAGTGAGTGAAGGTACTGCAAGTCCCATTGGCCGGGGTCGTGGTCCCCCCTCCCAACAGCACCAGGACGTAGAGTGGGTCATGGGGGCTGCGTGTGCCAAGTGTGGTCTTGATCATTCTCTGACGAGGGTGGCAGCGGTCTCTGGAAGTGAGTGAAGGTACTGCAAGTCCCATTGGCCGTGGTCCACCCCCTCCCAACAGCACCAGGACGTAGAGTGGGTCATGGGGGCTGCGTGTGCCAAGTGTGGTCTTGATCATTCTCTGGACGAGGGTGGCAGCGGTCTCTGGAAGTGAGTGAAGGTACTGCAAGTCCCATTGGCCGTGGTCCACCCCCCTCCCAACAGCACCAGGACGTAGAGTGGGTCATGGGGGCTGCGTGTGCCAAGTGTGGTCTTGATCATTCTCTGGACGAGGGTGGCAGCGGTCTCTGGAAGTGAGTGAAGGTACTGCAAGTCCCATTGGCCGTGGTCCACCCCTCCCAACAGCGCCAGGACGTAGAGTGGGTCATGGGGCTGCGTGTGCCAAGTGTGGTCTTGATCATTCTCTGGACGAGGGTGGCAGCGGTCTCTGGAAGTGAGTGAAGGTACTGCAAGTCCCATTGGCCGTGGTCCACCCCCCTCCCAACAGCACCAGGACGTAGAGTGGGTCATGGGGGCTGCGTGTGCCAAGTGTGGCCTTGATCATTCTCTGGACGAGGGTGGCAGCGGTCTCTGGAAGTGAGTGAAGGTACTGCAAGTCCCATTGGCCGTGGTCCACCCCCCTCCCAACAGCACCAGGACGTAGAGTGGGTCATGGGGGCTGCGTGTGCCAAGTGTGGTCTTGATCATTCTCTGGACGAGGGTGGCAGCGGTCTCTGGAAGTGAGTGAAGGTACTGCAAGTCCCATTGGCCGTGGTCCACCCCCCTCCCAACAGCACCAGGACGTAGAGTGGGTCATGGGGGCTGCGTGTGCCAAGTGTGGTCTTGATCATTCTCTGACGAGGGTGGCAGCGGTCTCTGGAAGTGAGTGAAGGTACTGCAAGTCCCATTGGCCGTGGTCCACCCCCTCCCAACAGCACCAGGACGTAGAGTGGGTCATGGGGCTGCGTGTGCCAAGTGTGGTCTTGATCATTCTCTGGACGAGGGTGGCAGCGGTCTCTGGAAGTGAGGAAAGGTACTGCAAGTCCCATTGGCCGTGGTCCACCCCTCCCAACAGCACCAGGACGTAGAGTGGGTCATGGGGGCTGCGTGTGCCAAGTGTGGTCTTGATCATTCTCTGGACGAGGGTGGCAGCGGTCTCTGGAAGTGAGTGAAGGTACTGCAAGTCCCATTGGCCGTGGTCCACCCCCTCCCAACAGCACCAGGACGTAGAGTGGGTCATGGGGGCTGCGTGTGCCAAGTGTGGCCTTGATCATTCTCTGGACGAGGGTGGCAGCGGTCTCTGGAAGTGAGGGAAGTGCTCCGTGGTAAATCCAATAACCAAGAACCACTTTAGGCCAACGAGGAAGACAATGTTCTTCTTTGCCAAGGCCTTCCTTCCGCCACGCGTCAATATGTGGAGTTTGGAGTCTCTCCCATGGAAATAATAACAGGAACCTCCGTGCTCCCAATGGAGCTTCCGTAAATACGGTTCTGAGATACAAACATAAACAACTTATCAGAATCGCCATAAATCAAACCAATGATGCACGTACATGAGATGTTCCTATGATTATTTCTATGGAAGAGACTGTGAACTCTACGTATTGACGTGTGACGGAAGGCCTTGACAAAGACCCCCGTAGGGGTCGGAACGAGAGAGGGGCCTTGTACCCTTGTTTTCCTCGTTGGCCTAAAGTGGTTCTTGTTTATTGGATTTACCACGGAGCAGCGCACACCCCTACTTCATTTATTTTGAGCCTACATGGTGAACGCTGAGAACTCAACAGCAGAGTATCATGGGGGGATGCATTGCAGGTTTTGATTTATACACTGTATTGTGACGTGGGTATTACTACAGTGCGTACCCCTACCCTTTGGATTACCAATACAACCATTTACCATGGACTATTGGGACTTGTTGTGTTCTTTTTGGACTCAGTGGGAATCTCTGTTCTACATCTGTGAGTTTCCTATTGTGTGATGTACATCCACATTTAGCTGCTTGGTTTCTAGGGACTTGCAGTACCTTCAGTTCTTTCATGACACCACTGCAACCCCCAATAATGATGGATCAAGGCCAAACTTGGCAGACAGGGCCTCCGTGACCCACTCTACACCCTGGTGCTGTTTGGAGGAGGGTGGACCACGGATGATAGGACTTGCAGTACCTTCACTTCTTTCATGACACCACTGCAACCCCCAATCATGGTGGATCAAGGCCAAACTTGGCAGACAGGGCCTCCGTGACCCACTCTACACCCTGGTGCTGTTTGGAGGAGGGTGGACCACGGATGATAGGACTTGCAGTACCTTCAGTTCTTTCATGATACCACTGCAACTCCCAATAATGATGGATCAAGGCCAAACTTGGCAGACAGGGCCTCCGTGACCCACTCTACACCCTGGTGCTGTTTGGAGGAGGGTGGACCACGGATGATAGGACTTGCAGTACCTTCAGTTCTTTCATGATACCACTGCAACTCCCAATAATGATGGATCAAGGCCAAACTTGGCAGACAGGGCCTCCGTGACCCACTCTACACCCTGGTGCTGTTTGGAGGAGGGTGGACCACGGATGATAGGACTTGCAGTACCTTCAGTTCTTTCATGACACCACTGCAACCCCCAATAATGATGGATCAAGGCCAAACTTGGCAGACAGGGCCTCCGTGACCCACTCTACACCCTGGTGCTGTTTGGAGGAGGGTGGACCACGGATGATAGGACTTGCAGTACCTTCAGTTCTTTCATGACACCACTGCAACTCCCAATAATGATGGATCAAGGCCAAACTTGGCAGACAGGGCCTCCGTGACCCACTCTACACCCTGGTGCTGTTTGGAGGAGGGTGGACCACGGATGATAGGACTTGCAGTACCTTCAGTTCTTTCATGATACCACTGCAACTCCCAATAATGATGGATCAAGGCCAAACTTGGCAGACAGGGCCTCCGTGACCCACTCTACACCCTGGTGCTGTTTGGAGGAGGGTGGACCACGGATGATAGGACTTGCAGTACCTTCAGTTCTTTCATGACACCACTGCAACCCCAATAATGATGGATCAAGGCCAAACTTGGCAGACAGGGCCTCCGTGACCCACTCTACACCCTGGTGCTGTTTGGAGGAGGGTGGACCACGGATGATAGGACTTGCAGTACCTTCAGTTCTTTCATGACACCACTGCAACCCCCAATCATGGTGGATCAAGGCCAAACTTGGCAGACAGGGCCTCCGTGACCCACTCTACACCCTGGTGCTGTTTGGAGGAGGGTGGACCACGGATGATAGGACTTGCAGTACCTTCAGTTCTTTCATGACACCACTGCAACCCCCAATAATGATGGATCAAGGCCAAACTTGGCAGACAGGGCCTCCGTGACCCACTCTACACCCTGGTGCTGTTTGGAGGAGGGTGGACCACGGATGATAGGACTTGCAGTACCTTCAGTTCTTTCATGACATCACTGCAACTCCCAATAATGATGGATCAAGGCCAAACTTGGCAGACAAGGCCTCCGTGACCCACTCTACATCCTGGTGCTGTTTGGAGGAGGGTGGACCTTGGACGATGGGACTCGCAGTGCCTTCACTAACTTCCTGACACCACTGCGAGCCACATACATAACTACTAAAGACCAACTAATACGTATTTCAAATAACCTGGGCACCGCCGGGTCCCCAAGCTAGTGTATATTATATTCTAAAGTGTTTTGGAACGTTTATATTCTGATATATTTTATATGCACAATATTACAATATATTTTATAATACTCAGGCTCTATTTGGTAATATTTATAATATGTATGTCATAATATTTATGACACACTATATGTGATAATATTTATAGCATTACAGTATATGTTTATGATCTTATTTATGTATTTATTTACTTTATTTATATCCCGCTCTTCTCACCCCGAAGGGGACTCAGAGCGGATCACAGGTACACATACTTAGCAGACAATCCCTGCCGTTTTGACATACACACATATAGACGAACAGGGGAAAACTCTGGCCACCAGGGGGTCTTATCCCAACATCTTATCCCATGATGCGTCAGCTCCACCGGCTGCCTGTTTGCTGCCGAGCACTATAAAGCCCTCAACGTCCCCGGCCCAGTTTCCCTGCCCGAACGTATCTCCCTTTATGACCCACTGCGAAAGCAAAGCTCTCCTGGGGAGGCCCTGCTCTCGGTTCCGCCACCTTCACAGCTGAGGGGTCCCCAAAGCACCCTTGGCCACCGCCTGCCTCCTCCTCCAGGCCGCGCTTCTCTTGGCACCAGGACGGGGCCTCGCCAGAAGGGTGAGGCAGGCGGAGGCTGAGGGGCCTTCCCCGGCACTCCTTCCAGGCTGAGGAGGCAGCAGCCGACTGCGTTCCCAGGCTGAAAGGAGGCGAAGGGACAGGCCGTTGATGGAGATTTCCCCAGCAGTGCCCCCCCCTCCCGCAGGCACTCTTCTCTGCCTTGGGGGATGGCTGCCCGCCATTTTCCCAGGCGAAGAGGGGGGGAGGGGACAAGCCGTTGCCTGCCCGCCTGCACCCTTCTCCGCCTGGGGAGACTGTGGGCGCCGCTTTCCCAAGCAGGCAGGCAGAGGAGAGGAGGGAGAGGAGTGGACAACTGATGCCGCCTTCTCTAGCCAGAATGCTTCTGCCTTGGCCTTCCTCTCAGTCTGGGGGTGGGGGCCGCCGCCTCCCCATCCTCATGCTGACGGAGGGCCGAGGCAGACTGAGGCCGCACCCGAGACCCCAAAGGGGCGCATCCGGCCCGTGGGCCTGGGTTTGCCCATACCTGGGCTAAAGGCATAGGTCTGTAATAATAGAGTAGGACCTTTCCGGTCAAGCCAACATGATAGCCAGAGGTTGGCCAAATGATAACAGACAGCATAAATATTCATTTGTGTGCCGTTTCTCTTTTGTGTAGGACATTGTGCTGCATGAGTAACCCTGGTGTATATGCTTGTGTAAATAAAACCAATTAGCTGCTCTGATGAGCTGGAATTAGCAGTTGCTACTTGATTTATTGGGGAAATCATGTGGAAAAGGCAGAAAAGGAAGTTTTGGGGACGCCTCCTTTCTGCATCGCTGACAGGATAACAACCCACTTCAGAGCCAGGCGGCCAACCTTAAAGACAAAATATATTAGGCAATAAACCCGGCCTTGTCGGTCTAAAATCATGTCCATCCGCCACTCCGGCCTCAGCCACGTTAACCTTCCTAAATTTGTCACCTTTTAAGAGACTAGTTTTAAAGAGCAGTAATATCACAAAAAAGAAAATGTTTATAATGTGAAATACTCAAACTATGCAGCTAACTACGTAACTAGCTACTACAAGAAAGTAAAAAACTAAATTGGAAACAAACACACCAACAAAACACCCCTACATAGATACAAACACACACAAACTACACCAACAAACAAAAGACAGGCAGACTTGGGTCTAATTCGACAAACCTTCTATTTTTCTACCTTATTCTTCTTCTCCATTTAGGCAATCCTACACAAGCACACTTCCGCCTTTGGTAACACTACTCTAATTCATAAATCGTACGCTTGGCCGAAGCCCCGCTTGTTGCCACGAAAGAGTGGTTTTTAAGTTCCAGAGTTTCCTAAAAGAGACCATTTTTTCTCCTTAACGAGCAGCTTCGGTTTCTTCATCTCGGCTCCTCTGCAGACCTTCATCCGTCAGTCAACTTGAGTTCGGGTAACCTGTTCCTTCCATCTCGGAGGATACAGGGTTCTTGCCTCCACTGTATATTTCAGCACTCTTTCAAATTTTCCTTCTAGATGACCATCCGGCATTCCTAAGAAACATGTTCCTTCCAGGCATGTTGTAGAGGGTTTCTCCCCAGCATGAGTCCTGTGGTGCGAACATAAACGTCGACGCTCAGTGAAGCTCTGTCCACACTCCAAGCTTTTATAGGGTTTGTCCCTAGTCTCCCGAGTCCTGTGGCACGAACATAGATTTGCACTAGAAGTGAAAGTCTTTCCTCACTCCAGACATGGATAAGGTTTCTCCCGGTATGCGCCCTTTGATGTGTGTGTAGACTGGGTTTCTGAGTTCACACTAAAGCCATGTATAGAGTTTCACCCCAGTGTGAGTCCTTTGATGGGAACGGAGGCTTCCACTCTGAGCAAAGTTCTGTACACACTTTGGGAATTTATAATGTCTCTCCCCAGTGTGAGTGAGTCCTTTGGTGTGAAAGTAGATTTCCACTACGCGCAAAGCTCTGCCCACACTCCAGGCACGTATAGGGTTTCTCCCCACTGTGAGTCCTTTGATGTGAGCGTAGGCTTCCGCTCTGAGTGAAGCTCTGTCCACACTCCAGGCATTCATGGGGCTTCTCCCCAGTGTGAGTTATTTTGTGTGAATGTAGGCTTTTACTGTGAGCAAAACTCTGCCCACACTCCAGGCACTGAAAGGGTTTTTCTCCGGTGTGAGTCCTTTGATGTGAATGCAGACTTTTACGATGCGCGAAGCTCTGTCCACACTCCAAGCATTTAAAGGGTTTCTCCCCAGTGTGAGTCCTTTGATGTGAAAGTAGGCTTCCACTCTGAGCAAAGCTCTGCCCACACTCCTGGCATTCGTAGGGCTTCTCCCCAGTGTGAGTCCTTTGATGTCTACGCAGACCTCCGCTATGAGCGAAGCTCTGTCCACACTCCAGGCACTGAAAGGGCTTCTCCCCAGTGTGAGTCCTTTGATGTGAATGCAGACTTTGACTATGAGCGAAGCTCTGCCCACACTCCTGGCACTTATAGGGCTTCTCCCCAGTGTGGATCCTCTTATGTCTGCGTAGACTGCCACTCTCAGTGAAGCTCTGCCCACACTCCTGGCATTTATAAGGTTTCTCCCCAGTGTGAGTCCTTTGATGCTTATAGAGATTTCCACTCTCAGTGAAACTCTGTGCACACTCCGGGCACTTATAGCGTTTCTCCCCAGTGTGCGTTCTTTCATGTGAACGTAGACTTCCATTCTGAGTGAAGCTCTGCCCACACTCCAGGCACTTATAGGGCTTCTCCCCCGTGTGCATCCTTTGATGTGAACTTAGGCTTCCGCTCTGAGCGAAGCTCTGTCCACACTCCTGGCATCTGTAGGGCTTCTCCCCAGTGTGAGTTCTCTTATGTAAATGTAGACTTCCACTATGAGCGAAGCTCTGTCCACACTCCAGGCATTTATAGGGTTTCTCCTCCATGTTAATTGATTAATTGCAATATGGACACTTGAGTCCTCCCTTTTTTTGTGATCGAAAGTGAGTTCCCCAAGATCAACACCCAGAGAGGACTTCTTCTTCCTTGTGGGATTTCTTTCGTTATTGCGCTTTGGCCTCCAAACTCCTACATAGCCACTAGATACGGATATTTTCTTATCGCGCCAGAGGTGACTTCACGGGGTCTTCATTTCCCTGTTCAAGAAAGAAACAAAAGTTTAACCAAGAAGCCGCAAACCTCCTTCATTTCCAAGATTATCCTCTTTTCCCTTCATGGCTCATCCTGAGAACGGGAAATACCAAAAACTGGAGGTATGAAGGGTCTCAAGGACAGACACAGGGTCAAGCAAAGGTGGCCACAGATTTATAAGGAATGAAGGATGGATTCGGAAAGAAAGGCAAAAAGAAGGGAGGGAGCATTAAAAGAATGAATCATAGAAGGAAGGAAGGAAGGAAGGAAGGAAGGAAGGAAGGAAGGGAAGGAAGGAAGGAAGGAAGGAAGGAAGGAAGGAAAAGGAAAAAGGGACCTTCGTCCACTACTAAAGAGACACAGTTTCATTGGCTTGACCCTAAACATGGCTAAATAAATATAAGCAGACAGACAGGTCGTAGGCAGGGCATCATTCACTCTGATTAATGGGTTTCCGTGAATTACCAGCGTAAGTTAAATATTAAGAGAGACAATGATTCCAGGCCGAATGAGAGAAGACGGAGGAGTCGGTTACTGACTCGGCCGCCCTCTGACCTGCGACCTCTCCCCAGGCTTCCAGCTGTCTCTCCTTCAACCCTGGTGCTGGTGAAGGCTAGATCAATTAGGAACAAGACTGCGACCCTCAGGGATTTTTTCGCTGATCTAGTTTGTATCAGAGAGACTTGGATCCAAGAAGGTGGCTCTGTCCACACCCCCCAGCATGAGTTAACACCCCCAGCTTATGTGATCACCCACCAGGTGCGGATGTCAGCTAACTACGGCCGCTTCCAAATAACCACGCAGGAGACGCCCTGGGAATTACTGAATACTTTAGAGTACTAAGGCAAACAAAGCCAAAAGTAACAACCCACCACCAAGCACAGGCTTATATACACTCCCACAACATTTGAATCCCTATCTCCCGCTTTCCCCATTTTGCGCGCAAACCTTTCCGCCAGAGCCGAGGTCCATTCGTTCCCACATTCCAAACCCTTATCTATGTTGTGACTTTGTCAGTAATCCGGATTTCGGGCGCCAAAATCCAGGCCCCGAATATCGGTTCCTGACAGGATGCCTCCCTCCTCCTGAAAAGAAGAACAAGGGAGGAATGCACCTGGTCACTTCCCCAACCCAACGCTCCCACGCCCTTCTTCAGTAGATCGGTGGTTCTCAAAGCGGGCGGTACCGCCCCCTGGTGGGTGGTGGGGCAATCTAGGGGGCGGTGGAAGGCTCAAGAGAATTTGTGGGGCACTGAACCTTTGTAAGGGGGTGGTGGCATGAGCCAGATGACAGGCTCCCACCCATCTCTCTGTGTGTGTCTCTCCCTCTCTCTTCTTCCCTCCTCCTGCTCCTCTCGCCAAGCACGGGATTGTGGGAGGAAGTGGAGCAAAGCACACGCCATGAGCCCCCCCAGGGGCTCTTCGCCGCCGCTGCCGCTGCTCCTACCGTCTCCACCTCTTCCCTGGGCCGCCTCGCCCTAAGTGCCAGCCCTAGAGCGGGGAGGGGGGAAGGAGGAAGGAGCCAGCGAGGGAGGGAGGGAGGGAGAGGAGAGGGACCCTGTGGCTTTGAGCGCTGCTTTTAGCGCTTCACTGGCCCCGCAGCTTGCGGGGGAGGGGAGGCAGCAGGCCCTCCACTCTCTCCCCGCTGCCTTTTTTGTGCCCTGTGGCCTGTTCTTTCCTGGGATCAAGGAAGTGGAGGCGGAGGAGGGAGTGGGAGAGCGCACCAGGTGGGATGGAGAGAAGGAGAGACCGGAGAAGAAGAAGGGGGCGGTGAGGAGGGAGGGAGCAAAGAGGGGAAGCGGGGCAAGAAGAAGAGGCACAAAGAGAGGGGAGGGGGGGGAAGGAAGGAAGGAAGGGGAGAACTGGCGCCAGGGCAGTGGAGCCCACCCAGAGTGTTGTGGGGGCGGCACTGACCTCCTCTGGATGCGGATCCCAGCGGTGCGAGGCCCGCCATCGATGATTCTGTTCCAGAACCGTTTGGGGAGTGGGCTTCGGGAGTTGGAGACGAACGGCAATATCACAGTCTGAGGGAGGTGAACCAAGGAGGCGAATGACTCCCCTATCTATTAGGGTTGAGAACTCCTTAAACCCCCCGTCTCGCGACTTGCCCCCTCCTCCTGGAAGACCGACTCTCCTTGGGACTCAGGGTCACCCCACAAGGCTTGGAGGTCTGCCCCCTTGGATCTCGCCTTCCCCTTGGCCCCCCAAACATAGATGGGCCTCATCTGAACTACTGATTCTAGCCCTATTGTTGTAGTTAGTGCTGTGTGTTTGTAGTTAGTATTAGGTAATGATCTGTTTTTTATTATATCTATATTGTAATTGTGTCATACCACTGTTGTAAACCGCCCCGAGCCCACGGGGAGTGGCGGTCTATCAGCATGAAGTAATAAATAAATAAAATAAAATTTGGGCATATTGAGTATTCATGCCAAGTTTGGTCCAGATCCAGGGTTGTTTGGGTTCAGAGTGCTCTCCAAATGTAAGCGAACTACATCTCCCATAAAACACTGTTAATTCCTCCCAAACCCCTCCAGTATTTTCTGTGGGTCATGGGGGTTCTGTGTGCCAAGTTTGGTCCAGGTCTGTCATTCATGGGGTCTCGGCTGTGGAAGTCAGAGCTGAATTGATTGAAGGTACTGCAGATCCCATCATCCGTTGCCCATATTCTCCCAAACATATTGTTTTTGTGATTAATCACTATGCTTTAATTATGTTCAGTTTGTAACAATGAAAATACATCCTGCATATTAGATATTTGCATTAGAATTCATAAGAGTAGCAAAATTATTTATGAAGTAGCAACAAAAATATGGTTGGGGGTCACCACAACATGAGGAAACTTATTTAGGGCTCACGGCATGAGAAAGGTTGAGAACCACTGCGTTAATACGTATATCTTTCGATTAAATTGCTATTAAATTTAAAAATAATTTCTAGGGGGGCGGTAAATTTTTTTCTGGAAAGGGGGCGGTAGGCCAAAAAACGTTTGAGAGCCATTGTCCTAGATCTTTCGGGGGCTTTAATTCATAAGTAACCTCATTAACCTGACGTGTCACCTTAAGTGGTATCGTGGCCCCAACTTCCGTGAAGGGAACCCTGGCTTTAAGTGTTTAGTTGCCTACTACACTAAATCCCCTTCGTGAATGTCCTCACCTTCTCTACGTTTGGCGTCTGCAAACTGCTTGTATTTCTTTTGTGCTCCCCACAATGCTTCCACTATTCCTGGGCATGCTGCTCGGATTTGCTCAGGCCAGTTCTCCTTTCTCATTTCCTCCCCCTCCCATTCAGGCAACTTTGGTAATGGAGCTACTTCCTGTCCGTAGACTATTTTGAACGGGGTGTTTCCAGTGGCTGAATGGACCACCCCATTGAAAGCTACTTCCGCAAATGGAAGTATGTCTGCCCAATTATGTTGGTGGTTGGTATATGTCCTAAGAAAATGCCCCAATGTGTGTGGCGTCCTTATTACCCCTCCATTGGACATTGGGTGGTAAGCTGAACTGAGTCCTAGCTCTTCTCCCATTGCGCCCTAGAAAAATTTCCAGAAACGAGCTGTAAATTGTACCCCTCTATCACTAATTATTTTCTATGGGCACCCATGTAGCCGATAAATATGTTTCAGATACAGTTCCGATAGCTTTTTGGCTGAAGGCAACTTGGTTAGCGGGATGAAATGTGTTTATTTTGAGAATAAGTCCATTACTGTCCAAATAAACCTGTAGCCCTTACGGGGTGGGAGTTTGCCCACAAAGTCCATTGCGACGTGCATCCAGGGCTTATTGGGTTCTGCCACGCTTTGCAGAAGTCCTTGTGGCTTTCCCGTTGGTGTTTTATTTTCAGCGCACAGTTCACATTTCTGGATATAGGTTTTTGTGTCCTTTCTCATTTTGGGCCACCAGCATTGCTTAGCCAACAGCTTTATTGTCTTTGTGAACCCCAAATGCCCAGCACTTTTATTGTCATGACATATAAAAAGCCTTAACAATTCAGGGATATACGGTTTCTTGTTCATGAACCAAATCTCCCCCGGTGTTTCTGCGTTTGTCTTTATTTTCCCCGACCACTCATCTTTGGACTATGCGTGCTTCAGTTCCTTCTCCCAGGCACCTCCCTTAGGGGACATGATTGTAAACCTTTCTTCCCGGGTGGCTTTGGCTCCTGGTTTGTACTGCCATTCCCCAAGACTTCTCTGAAAACACATTTCCTGTAGTTTGTTGTCGTCGTCCCCCTCCGCCCCCGTGCTGCGGCAATTTGGACAAGGCATCTGCTAATTTACTGTGTTTGCCCTGGAAGAACTTTGGTTGGAAATTGAACCTGCTGAAGTATTGCGCCCAGCGGATCTGTTTCGCGGATTGCTTGTGGGGGTATTGTAGATTCTTATGGTCACTCCAAACCTCAAAAGGGGTTGTTGACCCTTCTAAAAAGTGGCGCCAAGTCTCAAGAGCAAACTTTACCGCGAAGGCTTCCTTTTCCCATATTGGCCACACCTTTGTTCTGTCTCACTAAACTTTTTGGAGATGTATACACATGGCCTCAGATGCCGCCAAGAGCAGGGCAGGCCCCAACGGCACCAAGAATGGAGGAGGAGGAGGCGCAGGCAGCCCCGGCTCCGTTCTTGGTGCCGTTGGGGCCTGCCCTGCTCTTGGCAGCGCAAAGCAGCTCGGCTCCCTTCTCCATCATGCCCGGCATGACGGCGGCTGAGGCAGGCCTCGGAGGGAGGGAAGGAGGGAGGCGGCAGCGGTTCTGCCGTTTCCCTCAGCCGCTGTCACGCCGGGCATGATGGAGAAGGGAGCCGAGCTGCTGGGCGTCCTCTCAGCGTGCCTAGGAAAAGTCCTGCCGAGGAGGGGTGGGCGCGCCTGGCGTGAGTGCGTACGGGTAAAATTCCGACACTCGCCAGTTGTTCGGACGGGCTGCTCCTCGCCCCCTCCTTTCCCCTTCCCCCTCCCTCCCCCAGTCGTCATCGCCGCCCCAGTGCATTGTGGACGCAGTCCGTTGACTGGAAGGAAGGCAGGAAGGCAGGAAGGCTGCTGTGTTGCCTCTCTCTCCGTGGTGGAGAAAGGGAAGGTAGAAAAGGAAGGGAAGCTGATGAGGAAACTCGACATTCAAACTAGAAGATGGAACACCCAATTCGCCAAGGAAGAACTGCCATCTCTCGATGTCCTGGTCATGCGCAAACCAGAACAACAATTGGGTGACAGAGTTGACAGAGAACCTACACACACGGACAGATACTGACACCAACACTCCAACCATCACCCAAGTCAAACAAGAAGCCCCACGAAAGCCCTGGCAGACCGTGCAATAATAATAATAATAATAATAATAATAATAATAATAATTTTTAAACCCTTTATTTGTACCCCAGCACCATCTCTCTCCCCAACGGGGACTCGGGGCAGCTTCCGTGAGGCCAGGCCCAACAACACAACAACAAAAATAAAATCAATCAAAAAACAACATAGTCAATGACATCTCTATCTCTTCTCTCTATATAATAAAGCGGAATGTTTGTTTGTATGTGGGTATGTGTGTTTGTATGTATGTGGCAGCGTTTTGATTGGCTGCCACTTTCACAGGCCACAGCGACCAGCGCGGGTGATGGACCTGCACCAAACTTGGTACACATAACCCCCCTGGCCCCCTTTACGTCCTGGTATGGCTTGGTGGACACACACCACGGATTATGGGATTTGTAGTACATTCCAACACTTTGGTATAGCAAGTCGAATTTAATAAATAATAATAAATAAATAAGATGACTGTGGCCACCTCAAAGGACTAATACAGACCACACTTGCCACACACATCCCCCATTACCCACTCTACGTCCTGGTGCAGTTCGGAGGAGGGCAGACTATGGATGATGGGACTTCAAGTACCTCTACTCACTTCCTAAGTCCGCTGCGACCCTCATGCACTTACTGAACGAGACCACACTTGACACACATAACCCCATTACTCCCTTCACGTCCTGGTGAGGTTTAGGGGTGGGGCTGCCAGTGGGCAATGGGATTTGTTGTACTTTCACACCCCTCTATTACCACAGACCACTGCAGCCCCCAACAAACACCTATGAAAACCACACTTAGCACACAGAGCCCCAGTGACCCACTCTACATCCTACTTCAGTTTACAGTAGGTCAGACCATGGATGATGGGACTTGAAGTACCTTCACTCACTTCCTACAAACAATGCAACCCTCATCCATTCACCAATACAGACCAAACTTGGCACACAGAGCCCCCATGACCCAATCTACATCCTACTGCAATTTGGGAGAGGCAGGACCACCGATAATAGGACTTCCAGTACCTTCACTACTTTCATGATACCACTACAACTCCCAAGAATGATGGATCAAGACCACACTTGCCACACAGAGCCCCCATAACCCACTCTGCATCCTGCTGCAGTTAGGAGGAGGACAGAACATGGATGATGGGACTTCCAGTACCTTCCCTCACTTTCCAAGACTGCTGCAAACCTAATCCGATGACTGGTCTACACCAAACCTGGCACACAGAGCCCTCATGGCCCACTCTACATCCTGGTAGTTTTGTATGAGACGGACCATGGATGATGGGACTTGAAGTACCTTCACTCACTACCTCCAAACAATGCAACCCTCATCCATTCACCAATACAGACCAAACTTGCCACACACAGCCCCCATGACCCACTCTACATCCTGCTGCAGATTGGAGGAGGGTGGACCACAGATGATGGGACTTACACTACCTTCAGCAATTTCATGATACCACTGCAACTCCCAGTATTGCTGGATCAAGACCAAACTTGGCACACAGAGCCCCCATGAGCCACTCTACATCCTGGTGCACTTCTCAAATGACCCGGGCAACGCCGGGTCCCCAAGCTAGTAGAACATAAACTAGAAATACAACAATCAATATAGAAATTACAGTAACACAAAACCATTTATGAGGAAGGACAGAGGGCGGGCCGCACGTACAGAATTAAAATAGAAGGAATAGAGATGAAGACAAGGGCGCGAGAGAGCGGCTGTGGGCAGAGTGTTTGTGGGGGAGAAAACTCTGCTTACAAAGAGAGGCCGAGAAAGGACCTTTGTATACGGGGGGGGGGAGGTGTACACTCGAAACAGAGATTGAGGGTGGATAACGCATGAGATTATATAATAAACATAATCTGCGACGCCCACCTCCTCCAAGGGGAACGGGCCCCCCTCACTGCGCTTGACAGTAAAGAAAAATAGTAAAGAACAAACTAAAAGGAACAGTAAAAAAATCAAATCCCTCCAAAATGCTTGGAAACTGTTTAAAAATACTTTAAAACAAGCTGAACTAAAAATGCATTCCTAAAATAAGAAAGAGGCCGGGAAGTCCAAGAGGACATCGGCATGGCTTACAAATGAAGTAAAAGATGTGATTGGAAAGAAGAAAAACTCATTTAAGAAATGGAAGGCTCTTCCTACCGAGGAGAACAGAAAGGAACACAAGCTCTGGCAAACTAAATGCAAAGCAACCGTCAGGAAAGCCAAGAGAGATTTTGAGGCACATATAGCTAAGAACATTAAAAAAATAGCAAAAACTTCTTTAAGTACATTAGAAGTAGAAACCCAACTAGAAAAGCAGTTGGGCCACTTGACGAAAATGGTAAGAAAGGGACAATAAGTGAAGACAAGGAGATTGCTGAGCGGCTAAATGACTTCTTTGCCTCTGTTTTCACACAGGAGGACAGACAACATATGCCTGCAGCTGAGTCAGTTTTTCAGGGAGGGAATTAAATGAATTAAACCAGATAGAGATAAACAAGGAAGATGTTCTCACATGCCTTACTAAACTAAATGTCAACAAATCACCAGGGCCAGATGGCATCCACCCCAGAGTTCTTAAGGAACTCAAGTGTGAAATTGCTGAAATTCTAGCCAAAATATATAACCTTTCTCTAAGATCAGGCACCGTACCGAGGACTGGAGGGAAGCAAATGTAACTCCGATCTTCAAGAAAGGATCCAGGGGTGATCCAGGAAATTATAGGCCAGTTAGTCTAACCTCAGTTCCAGGCAAAGTGATGGAAACCATTATTAAAGAAAAAAAATTACTAAGCACATAGAAGAACAGGCATTGCTGAAGGAAAATCAACATGGTTTCTGCAAAGGCAAATCATGTCTTACTAACTTGTTAGAATTCTTTGAGGGTGTAAATAAACACATAGATAAAGGGGACCCAGTCGATATTGTTTACCTTGACTTTCAAAAGGCTTTTGACAAAGTCCTCACCAAAGGCTCCTAAACAAGCTCTTCAGCCATGGAATCAGGGGACAGGTCTTGTCCTGGATTGGAACCTGGCTAAACTGTAGGAAACAAAGGGTGGTAATAAACGGACATTTCTCTGGGTGGAAAGAGGTGAGAAGTGGCGTACCCCCAAGGTTCAGTTTTGGGTCCGTTACTTTTTAATTTATTCATTAATGACCTGGATGTAGGAGTAAATTCTGAGGTAGCAAAGTTTGCAGATGACACTAAATTGTTCAGGGTAGTTAAAAATGAAACTGATTGTAAAGAGCTCCAGAAAGATCTCTCGAAATTGAGTGAATGGGCAACGAAGTGGCAAATGCATTTTAACCTAAACAAGTGTAAAGTCATGCACATCGGGGCAAAGAACCCCAACTACACCTACAAATTGATGGGGGTCAAAGCTTTCCGAGACAAACCAGGAAAGGGATCTTGGGGTTTTGGTGGACAGCTCAATGAAGATGTCAACCCAGTGCGCAGCAGCAGTGAAAAAGCAAATTCGAGGCTAGGCATGATCAGGAAGGGAATCGAAAATAGGTCAGCAAATGTTGTATTCCCTCTCTACAAATCTATGGTGAGGCCACATCTGGAGCACTGTGTACAATTCTGGTCACCGCACCTCAAGAAGGATATAACGGAACTGGAAAAGGTACAGAAAAAAAGGGCAACAAGAATGATCCAAGGGATGGAGCGGCTCCCTTACGAAACCAGGTTGCAACGCCTTGGTCTTTTCAGCCTTGAAAGACGGCGTTTAAGAGGTGACTTGATCGAAGTGTATAAAATCATGCACGGGATAGAAAGGGTGAATAGAGAAAAATATTTTCTCTGTCACACAACACTAGGACTAGGGGCACTCCTGAAGCTCCAAGGTAGGAAAATTAGGACTAATAAGGGAAATATTTCTTCACCCAGAGGGTCATTGGGTTATGGAACTCACTTCCAGAGGAGGTTGTGACAGCGGTCAGCCTGGACAGCTTCAAGGCAGGATTAGACAGATTCATGGATACCAAGGGAATCAGTAGCTACTGAAATGGACATCCAAGTGCCACCTCTGTGTTGATGGAGGCAGGCAGGATTTTCCCGGGTACTGGTTGTGGGGGTCGGGAGCAGGTGAGGGTTTTGCCCCTTTCTGCTAGAGATCCCTGTGTACAACTAGTGGGCCACTGTGTGACACAGAATGCTGGACTAGATGGGCTGAGGCCCGATTCAGCATGGCTCTTCTTATGTTCTTATGTTCTTATGACAGGCCAACGGAGGCTCCGCCACAGGCGTCAGGAGAAGCGGGATCCGGGCGATGGGACCAGGCCTGTCTGTGTGGATTAGGTGGACTTGCTGGCCTGAGGGTGGCTTCTACGGAACTGACGGGCTGCTCTCGGGACGGTGGTTTGAACTGGGGGCTGCGGACCGCTTGTTCTTATCCCCTTTTCTTGCTATACTAGCTTGGGGACCCGGCGGTGCCCGGGTTATTTGAGAAAGGCATTGTGTGCCAAGGTTGGTCTTTATCAGCTGGTTATGTGGCTTGCAGTGGTCTCTGGAAGTTAGTGAGGGTACTTCATGTCCCATAATCCACGGTCCACCCTCCTCCAAATTGCACCAGGATGTAAAGTGGGTCATGGGGGCTGTGTGTGTGCCAAGTTTGGTCTTGATCAGTCATTGGATGAGGGTCGCTGCAGTCTCGGGAAATGAGTGAAGGTACCTCAAGTCCCATCATCCGTGGTCCACCCTACTCCGAACTGCACCAGGATGTAAAGTGGGACGTGGTGGCTTTGTGTGCAAAGTGTGTTCCTCAATCACTGGATGAGGGTTGCAGCGGGCTTGGGAAGTGAATGGAGGTACTTGAAATCCCATCATGCATGGTCCGCCCTCCTCTAAACTGCAGTCGGATGGAGCGTGGGTCATGGGGCATTGTGTGCCAAGTTTGGTTCTGGGCCGCAGTGGTCTGTGGGGAATGAAGGGTTTGAAAGTACTACAAATCCCATAATCCATGTGAGTAAATCAAGTCCCATCATCCATGGTCCACCCTCCGCCAAACTGTAGTACAATGTAGCGTGGGTCATAGGGGCTCTGTGTGCCAAGGTAGGTTACTGCCAATTCAGGCCATACACAATGTCCCATGAGCTGAGGCCTACTCGGGAAAATCAAGTTAATGAAGCCTTACTGTCAATTTTGAGCCTGGTCTGTGATTTATAGGGGCTGCAATGTTGTTTAGGATGTGAATCGGGTGAAGGTACTGCAAATCCCATCATTCATGGCCCATCCTGCCCTAAACCACCCCAGTGGGCCATTGGGCCCCTGTGTGCCAGGTTTGGTCCTGATCCGTCATTGCTGTTGGCCACAGTGACTGACTGCCTGAGGCCTTTCCTTTTCCCTCTGCAGCAACTTAGAATGTTGGATTGTTGATGGCCAGTCAGGGTCCTTTATGCAAGTACTTCCTCTGTGGGAACCAATCCCTTCTGTCTGGTGCCTTAGAATGTTGGACTTCTGAGGCTGGCCATTCAGAGTCCTTTATGCAAATAATCCCACAGTGGCAACCAATCGAAACGCTGGCACATATTCCTCCCTCCGCACCACCCACTGCCGCAAACACTGACTTTTATTATATACATAGATATAGATAGATATTGTATATTTATTTATTATGTGTTTGTTGACGGCCTGGACGTGCCGCCCTTCTTCCTGACCCCGGCCGAAGGGGGCTCGCTCTGAGCGGCCGGCCAGTGGAACGGGAATGGAAAGCACGGTGGTGTTCCTCTTATGTGTGACATTGCGCTATAACATTGCCCTGCCATGTTGTTAGTCGTATGACGTGTGAGATAATAAAGTATATGATGACCATAACATATCGTCATCGTCATTACTAGTAGTAGTAGTAGTAGTAGTAGTAGTAGTAGTAGATTACACGGCGGCATTATCAATCTCTGTATCTGCGCTCTGTCACCCCGCCAGCACAGGGCAGGAGGGGGCGAGGGGCCTGTTTCTGTTCTGGCGGCGGGCGGGCGGGCGGGCGGGCGCCCTCCGCGGGTGCTGCTGGCGGGGAGCCCCCTGCCCCCTGCGGGCCCCTCTGCGGAAGTGCAGGCAGGGCGGCGGGGAGCCCAGGCCCCAAGGAAGGAAATGAGTAAGCAAACACGCAAGCCAGGGGAGGAAAGGCCAAGGTCCGCCCAGCCCAAGGGAAGAAGGGATTCTCCCGGGCAGGCGGGCAGGGGCAGGCAGGCAGGCAGGCAGGAGCAAGCTGCAAGGCCGTCCAATGCTCATCCAGGTGGCCGATGGCAACGCTCAGAAGGCCCTCCCCCCCCCCCCCCCCGGACGTGTTTGGGACTACAACTCCCAGAGCGCCTCCTCGCAGCAGCCCCGGGCCCTTTCCCTTCCCGTCCCCCCCCGCTCAGCCGCCAGGCATTCTGGGAGTTGGAGTCCCAAACGCGCCCTGGGGAAGGAAGGGGGAAGGAAGGAAGGAAGGCGGGCCGAGGCCTGAGCCAGAGGCGGCTTTCTGATGACAGGGAGGCCTGTTCGGGGAGGCCGCGCGCGCGCGCCGCCCCTCCCCCTCCCCCCCCCCCCCCAGGGGCCACTCCACCCCCCCTCCTACCTCCGCCTGCCCGCCCGCCTGCCTTCCGTCCTCCCGCCTCGGCCTCGGGACAATGGCGGCGGCGGCGGCGTTTGCGGCCAAGGGGGCGGGGCCCGAGCGACGCCGTCACCTCCCTCCCTCCGGAGGCCAATGGAAAGCCAAGGGGCGGGGCCTCCGCGCTCCCGATTGGCCGCCCGCGAGGCTGGTTGCCGGGTAACGCTCTTCCCGGCCCCGCCCCGCTCTTCCGCCGGGCTCATTTAAAGGGACAGCGGCCCATTCACGGAATCCTAGGGGAGGAGTTTGGAGGGGGAGGCCTCCTCCTCCTCCTCGTGTCCCCCCCCCCCCGGGCCCAAGCCCAAGCCCATTCATTCGCCCAGAGGGGGTGCCGGCCCCCTCCCCTCCGGCCCAGGCACCACAACTCCGGCGGAGAGAGGCCCCTCTCCCTCTCTGAAGGGAAGGAGGGGGGCGAACCGCCCTTGGCCGGCAGGCGTGAGCTGGCCCCGGTGGTTTCCTGCCTGGCGTTGACCCCGGCTCTTGGTTTCCTGCCCTGGTGGGAGAGGGTTTTTGATTACCAGCCCCAAATTGGGTCCATGTTCATGGTTGCCTCCTTTCTGTTGAAAGCCAGCACCTCCCTCCCTCCCTCCCAACAAAGGATTCCCCCGGCCAGGCAGCAACCAGCCAGACTTTGAAGCTGCAAGGGCATTCAGTGCTAATCAAGGTGGCCGATGACCACCACCCCCACCTTGCCTCCAGAGCCGGCATTGTCCATAGTCACCTCCATGACTGCATGGAGCGCCCTGACCTTCCCGCCAGAGCAGTCCCTATTGATCTACTCCCACTTGCATGTTTTCAAACTGCTGGGTTGGCAGGAGCTGGGGCTGGCAGCGGGAGCTCACCCTGCTCCCCGGGTGCAAACCTGCGACCTGCTTCCCAGTTCCCTCTCCTGGGTGTCTCTGCCACGGTTGTGTGATCTGGCACTGAAGGGCCGCCTCCCGTCAGGCTGCTCCGAGTCCCTTTGGGGCGGGAAACACAGCAAGTAAATACATACTTACGTACTTCAGGGGTGATATTTCTGCACCTGTCTCTATGGAAATGTATGAAACCTGGGAGCGATCCTGGACTCGTCGCCGAGCCTACATCCCTCATAGACTACCCCAACGCGCTCTACGTGGGGTTGCCTTTGAAGACTGTTTGGAAGCTTCAGTTGGTCCAACGGACGGCAGCCACAAGTGGGACTCAGGGAGCGCACTACTCCCCTGTTGCGCCGGCTCCACGGGCTGCCGGTCTGCTACCGAGCACAATCCAAAGTGCTGGCTGTAGCCTATGACGCCCTAAAGGGTTCTGGCCCAGCCTGCCTGTCCGGACGCACCTCCCCTTCAGGACAGTCAAGGGCGTCACGTTCGCCTGGGGAGGCCCTGCTCTCGACTCCGCCTGCATCGCAAACGCGCTTGGCGGGGACAGGAGACGGGGCCTTCTCCGCGGTGGCCCCTCGGCTGTGGAACGCCCTTCCCGGGGAGATTAGATCGGGCCCCTCGCTCTTGGCCTTCCGAAGAAAGGCCAAAACTTGGCTGTTTGAGCAGGCGTTGGAAAAGGCCGTGTGACTTGACACGGGATGGGAACCGTTGGGCTGTGAGGTGGGGTGATGTCTTCGGAGGCGAAATACTGTTTCCATTAATGTCATGGCTTTGATTCATCTGTCAATGTTTTAGTGTTTTAATTGTTGTTTTTATGGGCCTTGTGAACCGCCCGAGGCACCTTTGGGCTGGGAGGGAGCGGCATGCACATGTGCTCAATACATACATACATACATACATACATACATACATACATAAATATCTGTGGATGGTCCCCGGGGCCACCCCGCCCACCCCCTTCTGCCACGCAGGAAAGGCACAACCGAAGCACCCCCAGCAGACGGCCACCTATCATTTATTTATTTATTTACCTGCGCTATCTCCCCCCCGCCCCTCTCGAGGGGGGGGGGACGACTCAAGGCGGCTTTGCACACAGGCAGCTGTTCGATGCCATTGGAAACAATAGACCATTTAAATGAGCGTTTTAACAAGAATCATAAAATGCATCAAAACATTAAAACCATTGTGAAACCACGCGATCCATCCCGGGAGTCCTTGCACTTCATTCTGTATCCGTCTATTGCACGTTTTCCCCAAAGGCTGGAGCCAAGAGCCACGTTTTCACTCTCCTGAGGAAGGTCAGGCGGGAGGGGGCCGATCGGTTCGGACAGCTAAGCTGGGCCAGAACCATTTAGGGCTTTATAATAATAATAATAATAATAATAGTAATAATAGTAACAATAACTTAATTTTTATACCCCCCCCCCTCCATCTCCCTGAGGGGACTTGGGGCGGCTTACAAGTGGCCAAGCCCAACAGAAAGGAAGCCTGCCCCCTCCTCCCTCTTGACCCATGGCCTAGTCCCTTCTCCTCTCCGCCCCCTCTCTCTCTCTTCTTCAGGCTGAACATGCCCAGCAGCAGCTCTTGAAGCCGCTCCTCATAGGGCTTGTTCTCCAGACCCTGGAACCCTTGAGCCTCTCTCTTCCCCTGGGCACAATATTCCAGCTCCAACGCCTCCCTTCAATGGCGGTGCCCAGAATGGGACACAGTGCGATTCCAGGTACGTGGTCTGGACAAGGCAGAGTAGAAGGGAGCACGGGGAGCAGGACTTCCCTGGATCCAGGCACGAGGTTCCTCTTGGCGCAGGCCTAAATCCCATTGGCTTGTTTGGCTGCCGCGTGCCATTCCTGGCTCCCGCTCCCATTCCTCCCCACGAGGGCTCCCAGATCTTTCCCACACGTCCTGCTGTGGAGCCAGGCACCATCGCCCCCCATTCTGCCTCTTGGCATCTCCCTTTTTCTGCCCAAGGGGAGCCTTGTGCGCTTGTCCCTCTTGGGCTTCCTTGTCAGTTCTGGCCGATCCTCTCTCTCGCCTGTGAAGTTCGCTTTCAATTCTGCTCCTGTTGATGCCGTGACGGACGGGATTCAGCTGCAGGGAGTTCCACAGTTCCTTTTTCCTCCATCTTGGGCCGGGTGGCACAAGAACAAAAAGCCCACCAAATGGCCCCTTCTTCCTCTCTCTTTACCTCTGCCTGAGCTCCATTTTCTCCTGACACAATAATAGCCACGGCAGCAACAGTGAGCGCCCATTTCCTGTAAGCAACATCAGTTTTCCCCTGAGGGCGTCACCTGCCCTCGGCCACATTGTTCAAAACAAAAACTCACACAGCTGCTCCAAAGGTGGGGGCACGAGTGACCTTTACCCAGTCACCATGAGGAGGATTTTCACCACAGTTACCAGTTTGAGAGATCTAGTTTCCCCAAGTACACTGGCACATTTTGCCCTTTTCTTCCTGCTACATAACCCGGACTATCCCTGGACTGCTCTCCCCAGCTGATTCCAGCATAAGCCCTTGCCACATTTTACAGATTATGGACCCAAAGGGACTCTCTTTCTGGACAAACCGTGTCCGATGCTTTTCCGGAGGGTTTGCCCAGATTGCAAGGAGACTGAAAGGGAACCCAGGTCTTTTGGGCTTTGGGAGAAGCAGTTCGCCAAGAACACTTCCCAGTTGAATATTCCCAGCCTTTTCCCCTCTTGCCACATGGACTTTGTGACTCTCTGCCACTCTATTGCACTCCAGAAGCAATTCTGCCCCCAAGGACTCTATAGTTTCCAAGGACATCTAAGGAAACTATAACTCCCAGAAGGAAAGCAACATTTTGTTGGTTGTTTTAAGATCATTATCTCTGGGAAGGAGGACGGCATGGGAATGTTATTGGGATGGTTGCTGGGTTGTCTTGTCTACTCTGTACCCCTATGTGTTCCCTTTTGTGTCCCTGTAACACTAAGATAATGCCCTCAGCAGAGAGTTCCAGAGGTTAACAGAACACAATAACCCACTTTTCCCATCCATTTTGCCTTGCACAAATAATAACTCTGGGAGGGATGTTGGGTTTCTTCGTGGGGTGAGGCCCACACTCTTTATGCCCAAGACTCCCCACATATGTCTCTGTCATTTTCGGAGCTTGGCCAATGATAGGGAATATGTACGGTCATATAATCAGAACCCAAAACATGGTTGTTTCATGCGAGCTTCGGACCCTCGCAGCCAGCCCCAATAGCTATCTTTCAGGACCATTTTAAACTGAGCAACCATGCTTCCAAGCTCAGCCAGGGCTCCTTTGCGGAGAGTTCCCTGGTAAACAGATGATACATTTTTCTGGCCATATGATGCTTTGCACCAATAATTGGGTGAAGGTCAGGTGTTCTGTGGAACATAGATTCCGCCATTATGGGCCTGAATTCACCCGCTCGTGTCCCCCCTTGGCCTCGGAGCTTGGCCCCAAAGGGACTCATGGGCTCTGGCAACCCCAAGTCACTCAGCCACCCCATAGCTGGACCAAAGTGGGCTTCAGACCCCCGCTTACCGGCTGCAATAACTTATGATTTTGCCATTTTGAACTGAGAAACCATGCTTCCCGCTTAGCCAGAAACTCCCAGACAAAAGGAGTTTCGGCCAGGAGAAAGGACTCCCATTAAGGTATTCAAACCAAACAATAGACAGGAAGGCTTGAGCTCCCACATCGGGGGCTCGCCAGCCGCAAGGCATTCAGCCACAGGTTACTTCCTTCACCCAGCCGTTTTTTCCTTTGTGTCCTTTCCCGGCTTGCATAGCCGGCCAGGATTGGCTCATTCGAATCTTGGCGCGCCTTTTCCTATTGGTTAAAGCGCGCCGGCCGCCTCCTGGCCCAGCTGACTTTGACAGCTCGGCCAGGAGGCGGCCGATTCAAATGTAAATGACTGCTTTTCTATATATTTGCCTGCATTCCCATTAAAGACTATGTTTTGCCTTTGGAACCTTGGCGTGGCATTTCATCCTATTCAGCTGAATTAGACTCTTCTCTCGGTATTGGCGTTCTTCCAAATCTGGGTGAGCATTGATCTGGGTTACCTTGGGATTTGTAGTTCTGGGAAGATCATCCAGATTTGGGCCTTGATCCTCGCATTTTAGGGGTGGCCTGGGCCAGTCCCCCTATGGGAAGGGTCCCTTAAATTCAGCTGTTCGACAACACTGTCTCCTGGAGTCTTGGCTCTCCCTCCCCATTCGCTCCCGTCTGCAACCTTGATGATTGTGCCTCCTCACCCTTCCTCTAAGTCACGAATGAAGACCCTGAGCAGGACCGGGATGCCCAGGAGGGAGGGGGGAACCCTGCTGAGGACACTCCACTCACCACTTCCCTCCAGGAGGAAGAGGAGGAAGCCTTGGGGAGAATGAATCACCCTCGGGGTTCGTTCACTTAACCAATTCCAGGCCCACCTCACCATAGTTTTGCCTTGCCCACATTGGACTCGTTTCCTTGCCAGGAGGTCACGAACGACCTTGTCCAAGGAAGGTCTTCCTGAAATCCAGGTACGCTCCCTCCACGGCGTTCCCTGCATCTACCCAGCTTGTCACTCTATCGAAAAAAGAGATCAGATGACATGACTTTTCTTTGCTCAATCCGTGTTGACTATAAGCGATGACCACATTATATAATAATAGTAATAATAATAATAATAATAAATATATAATAGAGGCTAGGGGTCCAAGTGAGCCTAGCCTCTATTCTAGAGGTTCCATGGTTGCATCACTGTGCCCTGAGAATCCTGATAGAACTGGCGCCCCTGCCCTGCAAGGGCGCCGAACAAATTTGGGTTCGCCCAAAGAGACTTATGGAACCTGCTAGGTTCCTGAATGCTCTGAGGGATCTGGAGTCTGTCAGCCTCTATCGATGAGCAAGTGGACACCTGGAACATCAAACTGTCCAACGCTCTCGATGTGATCGCCCCTAGACGCCCTCTCTGACCCCGTAGAAATCGATCGCCTTGGTTTACCGAGGAGCTCCGATCGATGAAACGGGAGAAGAGACGGTTAGAGAGCGTGTGGAGGAGAATCCGTGACGAAGGCTCGAAATCAGCTTATAAGCTTTTTATGGATGCTTATGAGCAGGCTATCAAGGAAGCGAAAAATTCATTCTATGTAACCTTGATTGCGTCTGCAAGCTCACGCCCGGCACAATTGTTTAAGGTAATTAGGTC